>JBBPQL010000406.1:0-27501 GCA_038092515.1 Boletus subparvulus | reverse complement strand
AACTCTGCATCGTGTATTCTGGGACAGGTGATACCAATGGTTTATGTGCCTATTCTGACACAGATTGGGCTGGTGATGTTGAAACATCACGTTCTACCACTGGTTATGCTATCTAGGCGACAATGAAGGGTTACACTTTCTTCCACAGAAGCGGAATATTGTGGTATGACCGAAACTGCCAAACAGCTCCGATGGATCCACAACTTATATGAAGAGTTGGGATTCAAGTTAGGTCCTCTACCATTATGTGTTGATAACCAAGGCGCTATATTCCTTGCTTCCAATCCTGCTCAAGAAGGCCATACGAAGCATGTTCGGATGACAGAACACTTCATACGAGAATCAGTGGAGTTTGGAGAGATTAAACTCTACTATGTTCTTACAGATCAGCAATTTTCTGACATCTTTACGAAGAACTTGGGCAAGCAGAAATTTGAAGAGGGAAGAAAGTCACTTCGACTCCTACGATACAAACCATTGTAACATTTCTAGCGAGGAGGAGTGTTGAGAATTCTGGTATTTCTTATTCAGATTCTTATCCTGATACCAGATTCTAGAGCGGTCTATGACCTTATCTTTACGCTATTCATATTACTCACCTTATCAAGATAAGCTATCTCTTATCTTATGGTCTAGACTTATGACGTCATTCTTATCTCTTGTCATGACATCATACGCTTATCAGCTAATAGCTGATACACCTCTTATCTCTTATCATACTATACAGTTATGATATTAGAGTTCAGTATCAATATGTACAAACAGTACTAGATACTATATAAGATGGGTCTTACAGCCTATCTCTCTATTGAACTATCTTGTTCTTTCCTCTCACTGGTTCACTCCTAAGCTCCTTGCTTATACTTGAACCACTTCAATACTTTGTCACCATCGACCAAGAACCTGTCTATGTGAGTCTCCCACTAGACAACTCATCCCTTCGTGTTCCTGCGCTATCGGGGTTATATTCCCGATAGGTTATGAGCCCTGCCTGAAGGCGGTCCGTCACACGCTAGCTCCGATGCCCACTATCTTCACGCGTTATGGTTCTTGGATGGTTACTGGATTGACGCTGGCTATATCCATGGTCACTTCGGCCATGTCGATTGCCATTGGAGCAGAACCCATTTGGGTTACTGAGGAGAACGATCTCTTAGAGTTCGCCGTTACCTCTGGAGAGTTGGTGATTCATCGGTTACTCCACGAATTCCAACTTCTTTTTGTCACAGAAGTGAATGGCAACCGATGCTCACTCACGATTGTGCTTCATCTAGAACCACTATCTGAGGTCGGTAGTCCACCCAATTCACCTGTCCCAGAAGAACGAGACCCCTCTTCTCTTCATCCTACTCTTGTCGTGAATAACGACGAGAACATTTTCTTTCCTGGTCACCCGTTCCAGCTTCGTTGTCCCTTGTGCCCTCATCTCCTGGAGATTGGAGAAATCTGTTTTCACCCAAACCGTGGTGTTAACGTGCTTAGGCGATCCCCCGAAGACACTCCTAATCGACAGGAAGTCTTTGATCACCCTTTTGAGTTCTTACGCATCATTCCCGGACAGACCTTCCATCCTCATCATCCTTCACCTCCGGGATCTCCCTCGACTTCTATCCTTGTCGAAGAAGCTATAAGAACTGCAATCGCACAAGAAACTCCTCCTCCATCTCCTACCCCTTCATCCGACTCTAGTCATGCCCATCCTATCCGCAGAGATTTCCCAGAACCCTCTTCCCTACAAACGCGACAACTTCATATACGCCGAGGTAATGGACGAGGCAACAACAGATCTACAAGAGCTACCAGCAGATCCGATCGTGGAGGACGGACTCCTGCCACACCTAGTGGCCGAGTACTGTTTCGCAAGGTTTCAAACACCCCTCCTCAACATCGGACTCGTACGGTTCCATCGGAAAATAGAGACGAGAATGTTCAAATTCCGAGGCGAGGCACCAGAACTCGTGGAAGGCAACTTCCAAGCTCGAGGGCTCCCAACCCTCGAAGGTCCTGAATTACTTGAAGCGAACCGCGTGGTCTATCCCTTCCAGATACGACCATGCGAGACCAGAGTAAGGTCACTCCACCTTACTAATTCGTTCATGTATAAAAAAGAGACTATTGCCGCCGCCTACGAAGGAGCTGGTTGGGCTTTCCCCACCGAGACATATCATCATTCACCTCCTGTTCGTGTTCATTCTCAAGGATTTGAAATCATTCGTCGTATGCATTTTCCTCCAACTCTTGTACCATCTAAACTTCTGGAATCTTCTCTCGAGCCTAACTGGCTACCACCCGTGGATGTTATGGCCGATGAATGGGGCTTTGTAAAGAGATCAGACGCACCATATCAACACGATTGGAACGAGGCATTTGATTCCGATCATCAATCAATCTTTCGTCGAGACCCTGCTTATAAGTCTCAACACCACTTACAGCGCCTCTTCAAGTCCGCGTCCACTCAAGATGAGCTTGACGCTATATATGAAGGACTTGCAGAGAGACCTAGATGAAGAAGGAATCGAACTGCTGGTCAAAAAGGAGAAGAACGAAGAAGGATTCTCAAACATGCTTGACAATCTTCATACAACCTTCGTTCATCCTTTATGGCCTTTATCTGGTTTTGAGGACGAGTCTTACAATTCTGATTTTGATCCCCCTTACTCAAATTTCTTGAATCTCAATAGCTCTTCACTTCAACTGTATGTTCCCTATCATACTTGTTATGATGATGTTATTTGTACTCAGGAAGGATTATTTGTCAATTCTTATATTGACAACCCACATTATTTTGCGGAGATGCATTTCATTTTACATGAATGCTATTCTATCCTGCTGTTACCCTCTGGGTATCAAGACAAAACAAATACATCCTCTACTTATCAAAGTAGAAAGGAGAATCGTACACAGTGATGGCTATCAAGAAAAGGGATATCAAGACGGAAGAATCGTCTCTTACCGATAAATCCAGGATTACTAGGAAATGTTCATCAGAGGATTACCCCTTCTTTCTCCCTCTTGCATTATCTTGCAAAGACATTCATTGACGATTACTTTTCAGATCTCCTCTGAACAATGGCTCTTCCTACCACAGAAATCAAATTCGACAATACTTTCATTGGTCGCATTCCTGTTCTTCTTGGATTGAAGAATTATGATGTCTGGAACAAGCGTATAATCTCGACACTCAGTGCTTACTCTGTTTGGGAGTTTGTAGATGGAACTCTCACGTATGCAGCACTCCCTGCGGGAGCAGACTTAGCAGATCGTCAACAGAAGTGGAAACTTCTAGACAAACGTATCCTTGGCCTTATGGCCAGTACAATTGACGACTCGCTACTGTCACATGTTGTTTATGACTGGGCAGACCCTGTTACGTTCCCCTCTATCTCCAAATCTCTATGGGACAAGCTGAAAACTCTTTTCGGCACTACTGGCTTCGCAGCCATCTTTCGTTTATTCAAACAAGTCTCATCCAAACATGTTCGCATTCAACATGCTCAAACAGACATCAATGACATTATGTCGCTCTTCGATCAGATGACCCAAGCCAGGCTAGATCTTCCACAAACCTTCCGTGCTATGATTCTTCTCAACAATCTTCCTCCTGAGTATAACTCACTCGCCTCTACCATCGTTCAAACTATTACTGTTGCAAACTTTGACCTGCAACATGTCACTGCTGCCATTCTCATGGAGATGGACCTTCGGGCCACACGTAAACCTCTCCATGCTCGGATTTCTGCCGTACAAGAATCCGAAGACCCCTCTTCTTTGATCAACCGGACAAATGTTATTAGACGCGGTCCTCCTAACCAAAATCAATGGAGAAACCAGACCCCCTCCTACCAGAAACCGTCTAACCAACCACATCAACCTTCTTCTGGTGGATATCATAATCAACAATCTGGTCCTCGCAATCAAAACCAGAACCAGAAGAAAGGAAAAGGTCCAGCCAGGTCTAAAGAACCTGGAAAGAATCAGAAGAAAAAATGGTTCAATCAGCGACAAGGTAATAAGGGTAAGGCTCCTGCCAGAGCCAATGAACATGTTTCTTTCGCAAATGAGGTGCAGATGGAAGAAGAAGACGTTGACCTTGCTTCAAGGTTTATAGATCACCTTGAGGATCAAGAGATGGATGATTCGAGAAGCACATCATCCATTCAAGCACACGCCGGATGGGGAGATCGTGATGAAGAAGACGATGGAATGGGAGTGGCTGGTCCCTCCAACCTTTATCAAGGACGGCCCTTTCAGCCGCTCTTCCTCCGAGAAGCCCCTCTCTGAGGAAGAAGAAACTATTATGGGACCAGCACTGAAGATGAAGAAGAAGAAAAAGTTGAAGAAGATTTCGTTTTCTCTTGGAGAATTGGCCAGTTCGTCTCATCATTTCAATAACATTGATCAGTTAGATCATATCCAGACCCTCCTACCTATTTCCCCTGAGGAATTAGCCATGGCTTTGCCACAAGACCCCGGAGTGCGTTTAACAAACTATACGAGTTCTAAACTTGTATATGGATATGACTCTGAGAATGATGATGATGCTTACTTGTATCACAGTGCTTTTGCACTAGGAGGAGATATTGAAGAAGACTTCGCCAGACACCATTGGATGATTGACAGTGGTTGCACCGATCATCTATCACCTTTTTTGGATGACTTTGCACATCTAGGGAACTTGGTCCGACATGCTGTTGTTGCCAATGGTCAAAAAGTCCCTATGTATGGTCCTGGCAAAATAATCATCAATCAACAACTCATGGGATCAGAACCTCTTGTTCTGAAAGAAGTGTGGTATGCTCCACATGCAGGTCACTGACTTCTGTCGGTACCAACACTTACCAGCCAAGGCTATAAGTGTATAATCAGCGATCAAGAGTCCAGTATCTGGGACACAAACGAGAATTTGGTGATCAAGGCCTCTGCCTCATCCCCAAATAACAATCTTCATTGGTTTCTGTCTATGCCGATGACTCCAACTCGAGGATTGGTCAACTCGCTTGTTAAGGAAGACTCTTATGAACTTTGGCATCAACGTTTTGGACATCTTTCAAAGAATGCTCTTCGCCACGCTCCTTCTCATGTTACTGGTTTACCAACCGTCCTTGCTCCACTTTCCACTTCTCCCTGCAAAGGCTGTGCTCTGGGGAAGATGCATGATCGTTCCTACCTCGCTTCAGGAAAGCGTGCCACTCGTCCTTTAGGACTTGTCCACACTGATCTCGTTGGGCCTATGCCTACTGAATCACGTTCTCGCGCACACTACGTCCTCACTTTCATTGATGACTATTTAGGTTATGCACTTGTTGTGTTTATACGCAACAAAGACGCTACTTCACAGCATTTTCAGGCTATGGTATCCTGGGCTGAAACCTTTACTGGTCACTTGCTCACCTCTGTACGTTCTGACCAAGGGGGGGAATTTATGGCCGGGGAACTACAAACGTTCTTCCATTCCAGAGGTGTCACTCATCAGACATCTGTTCCTCATACTCCCCAACAGAACGGCCGTGCAGAGAGGTTCAATAGAACTTTGCTTGAAAAAGCAGAAGCCATACACCTACATGCTTGTCTGCCACGATCTTTCTGGCAAGATGCTTGTGAAACAGCATTGCATATTTATAACCGACAACCCACACGTCGTCATGATTGGAAGACGCCCATTGAATTCTTCAATGGAGACAAACCTGATGTTTCATATTTTAGGGTGTTTGGAACACGTGCTTATGTTTGGATACCACCAGAGCAACGACGAGACAAATTGTCTCCTAAATCAGAGGAGATGACCTTCATTGGTTATGAACCAAACACTAAAGGCTACCGCTTTTGGTCAAAGGAGAGAAGACGAGTATTCGTGTCCACCAATGCCATCTTTGATGAAAAAGTCTTTCCTTATTGTTCCAGAGATGAAGCCGATGGACATACCCCTATTCAAATCGAAGATGAAAATCTGTTTACAGCACTTGACGACCTACCATCGGATGATACTCGAAACCACAGGGATCTGGAACCCTCTCGAGATATCAATATCCCCCTACCTCTAGGCTTAGGTCAACTCCCCAATCAACCGTTCCCACGAGATGATGAACACTCGTCTCGATATTCCTCACCTTCCACAACTCCATGATTTCCACGAACGGATGATTTATCACCGTTACAGCTCTATAATGATGACACATCTTCTGGATCAGATAACTCTCTTCCACCATCATATGCCACATCACCCACTCGTCCAGGTGTGAAAAGAACACAACCTGAGACAGGACATAAAAGTTCTATTTCTGATAGACATCAGCATAAAAGACAGGATGGTAGATTCTTCTCGGATTTGCCTCCAGTAATGGAGAGACAAACGGCAGAACAGGAAGAAATTCCTCCTACTGGCCCTCGAATCTGGCTACCACCTAGACAACATCCTGAAGAGACTCTAGTTGAGTTTTGCAATCGTCCTCACCAAGATCATGCTACTGTGGATGCACGCTCTTTACATTGTCCACCACAAGAAGCAAGATGATCTGCTCACATCCCTATACCCAGGTTCATTCCTGACAGTACTTATGGGGATAGACCACCAATACAAATTGAGCAAGATCTTAGAGGACTTGCACCTATTCAGGAGGAGTCTATGCAGGTTGAACCATGTCCTACCAACGAGGAAGATGATATTGGACAAATGTATTCATCAAAATGGATTCATCATCACTTATCTATGGCTGTGGAATCCACCAGTTCTCTTCTGCCGAAGCAGTATAGAGATGTTCTCAAACTGTCTAAAGAAGACCAAGGATTATGGAAAAGTGCCATGAACGATGAGATAAAACCGTTACATGAGAGAAAGGTATGGGAACTGGTAGACCTACCTAAGGGTCGTCGCACCATCAAAGGGAGATGGGTGTTTGCTGTTAAATCTGACGGTCGAAAGAAAGCAAGATTTGTCGCAAAAGGATTTACACAGATCTTCAGAATAGACTATGAAGAAACTTTCTCTCCAGTTGCAAGATTCGAAACATTTCGACTTCTTTTGTCACTAGCAGCGCTTCATGATTGGGAAATCGAAGCACTAGATGTCAAAACTGCCTACCTTTTTGGCGAGCTGGATGAAGAGATCTATATGGATCAACCGGAGGGTTTTGTAGTAAAGGGTCAGGAGAAAAAGGTCTGTCGATTGAAGAAGTCCATCTATGGACTAAAGCAGTCTGCCCTTCAATGGAACAAGCAACTGCACAAGAGTCTCCTGGAGATGAAGTTTATCCGCTGCAAAGCAGACCCAGGAACTTATTTCAAGATCATTGGTGAAGAAATAATTGTCCTTCTCATTTATGTTGACGATGCTCTTTTTATGGGTAGCAATAAGCAACAGGTCCTCTCTCATAAAGCTCAGTTTATGAAACGATGGGAATCTAGAGATCTAGGTCAAGCAAAAGAGTACCTAGGTATGAGGATTACTCGAGACCGCAAGAAAAGGACAATCTCTTTGGACCAAATCCGCTATGCAGAGAAAGTCGTTAAACGATTTGGCCAAGAGAATTGCAAACCTGTCTCTGTACCTCTACCTACCGGGTATAACCCGAGACCAAACTCTGACCAGAACTCATCGAATGCAACACTTCGAAGTTGCTATCAGTCGGTCATTGGATCACTGTTATACATCATGCTGGGAACAAGACCAGACATATCCTTTGCTGTTATCAAAATGTCACAGTTCTTGTCCAATCCAACAGAAGAACACCTGCAGAAGGCACTCTATATAGTTCGCTATCTCTCTTCCTCAAAGGAACTCTGCATTGTGTACTCTGGGACAGGTGACACCAATGGTTTATGTGCCTATTCTGACACAGATTGGGCTGGTGACGTTGAAACATCACATTCCACCACTGGTTATGCTATCTTCTTAGGAAATGGCATTGTTTCTTGGCTGTCTAGGCGACAACGAAGGGTTACACTTTCTTCCACAGAAGCGGAATATTGTGGTATGACCGAAACTGCCAAACAGCTTCACTGGATCCGCAACTTGTATGAAGAGTTGGGATTCAAGTTAGGTCCTCTACCGTTATGTGTCGATAACCAAGGTGCTATATTCCTTGCTTCTAATCCTGCTCAAGAAGGCCGTACGAAACATGTCTGGATGACGGAACATTTCATATGAGAATCAGTGGAGTTTGGAGAGATCAAACTCTACTATGTTCCTACAGATCAGCAATTCGCTGATATCTTTATGAAGAACTTGGGCAAGCAGAAATTCGAGGATGGAAGAAAGTCACTTCGACTCTTACAATACAAACCATCGTAACATTTATAGCGAGGAGTGTTGAGAATCCTGGTATTTCTTATTCTGTTTCTTATCCTGATACCAGATTCTAGAGCGGTCTATGACCTTATCTTTATGCTATTCATATTACTCACCTTATCAAGATAAGCTATCTCTTATCTTATGGTCTAGACTTATGATGTCATTCTTATCTCCTATCATGACATCATACGCTTATCAGCCAATAGCTGATACACCTCTTATCTACTATCATACTATACAGTTATGATATTAGAGTTCAGTATCATTACATACAAACCGTACTAGATACTATATAAGATGGGCCTTACAGCCTATCTCTCTATCTCTCTATCTTGTTCTTTCCTCTCATTGGTTCACTCCTAAGCTCTCTGCTTATACTTGAACCACTTCAATACTTTGTCACCATCTACCAAGAACCTGTCTACGTGAGTCTCCCACTAGACAACTCATCCCTTCATGTTCCTGCGCTATCAGGGTTATATTCCTGATAACGACAATGACAACAACGACCCCGCCACAACGGCATCAGCAAACCACCACCACCACCACCACCACCACCACCACCACCATCACAACGACGGCCCCGCCATGATGCTGCGATGGCATCGGCAGCACCACCACCCTGGCACGACGATGCCACCACCGCCACAACAACGATTCCGCCACAACGGCATTTGCATGTGGTGACCTTCCCGTCCACCCACCCCCTCATGCCCCTTCGTGCACCCCCGGTCGAGTGCACCCACCCCTCTGTCAAAAAAAAAAACAGCCAAGTTAGCACCCCACCCGACCTGACATATTCACACTAACGCACCTGCCTAGCCTGTTTGCGATTCCGCCGCGACAGCATTTGTGCATGGTGACCTTCCTGTCCACCCATCCCTTCGCGCCCCATTCGTGCACCCCCGGTCATGCCCACCCACCCCTCTGTGTCAAAAACAAAAGCTAAGTTAATACCCCACCCGACCTATTCACACTATTGCACCTGCACAGCCTGTTCGCGATTCTGCCGCAATGGCATTTGCACACAATGACCTTCCCGTCCACCCACCCCTTTGCGCCCCCCTTTGCACCCCCCCGGTTGAGCGCACTCACCCCTCTGTCAAAAAAAAACAGCTAAGTTAGTACGCTACCCAACCTATTCACACTAACACACCTGCCCAGCCTGTTCACCCAGCGCCCCACCCCAGCTGTTTCATCCCAACTCACGCTGTCTGCTCCATCTGGCCCACTCCCCTTTTGCCGTCTCATAGTGTCCCCTTGCCTGGTCGTGCCATCTCGCCCACTCACGCACTCTCTCTCGCGCCGTCTGTCCGTGCCGTCCTCATGCACCTGTTTTCGCGCCGTCTGGCCTACCCACCCTCGTGCACCCATCCTCGTGCCATCCCCTCACCTGGTCATGCCGCCACGCCGGCCACCACAGACAACGACAACGTGATGCGACACACACACCCATCCTCATGCCGTCCCCTCACCTGGTCATGCCACCACCAGAGACAACGACAACGACAACGATGCAATGCGACGATCACAACAACAATGGTGACGATGGCAATACGATGTGCACAGCAACGATGGCAATGATGGCAATGGTGGCGTCACGTTGACGGCACCACTGTACCCACACCACCAGAGGCGACAACGAGGATGCAACATGACGCGCGCAACGACAATCCCGACGACGGGACACCTGGAATTGTTAAGTGACAACTTGGGTGGCAAGTGCGGCGGGGGTAGGCAGGCAGTCCTGTGTACTTACAAAACTGGCTTTTACTTACATGCTTGAAATGCTTGAAATGGTGCGCTGCACTACTGTGTTTAAGTGATTAAGTACGAAATAAGTAAATTTTAAGCAAAGGGATCTACTTAAACAACTTGAGTTTACTTGGTGGACTTGACATGTTAAGCAGCAATAAGCACTAAGCATTGGTATTATTAATAAGCATTGGTTAAGTAAGGTTAAGTAATGTGTAGATTTCCTGATGATCCCCCTCTTGGTTTATCAATCAGATTCAAAAGGTTTTCAACAGGCAGGACTAGCCTGTAGATGACAAGGCCGATGAAAACCTACCTGTTGCTTTCTCCAGCACAACATCAGGTGCAAAACAGGAATAACCAGTTTCGGAACACTGATGGCTTGTGGGAAAGTTTGAAAGGCTTGTCATGGAACTCGAAGTGTGCGGTGAGCCCAGCATTGGCTTCATAGACCCAATTTAAACTTAAAGCACTGCTTGCCCAGGCAGACAATCAAATCCCTTAATTGAGTATGTACTATCTCATGAATTGTGATGGCTTGGTACATTAGATACTTTGCAGTAGAATGGATTCGTACATGTGCGGATGTCCCGAATGCATGCGAACACTTGGAAAGATAGACAACAAAAAATGGCTTGACTGATGAAGTGGACCAAGAAATATTAGACGCCCTCAGGTACCAGACAGAACTTCAGAAGATAACCATCTCCTTGATGGTCAGCCTGCCCAGTGCCCTCATTCCAACCCCTGGGAAGCTTCCATTCCAGGCCTGGCTGCACCTGGCTGTCGGGACAGACCAGGACATAGTGTATGTGAATCAATAGCTTGCCTTCTGACCCTGTCGGCTTGCCTCCCGGCCCCTTCAACTTCTTTTTCAGTGGGGCCAGATCTGAATTATGGTTCTTGAATAGTTCGCCAATTGCCCTGATGATCTTTCATATCTCCACATAGCCTTGATCGGATCCACCATGTTTCTCAGATGTGGTCATTTGGAGCACCCAGAGATGAGCAGACCCAGTGGCGAAGTCGAGGTCGATGAGAAAAGAGTTGATCAAGGGGAAGTTGGATTCAGAAGGAACATAATACTGGCTATTGACGAGCTGTTTAGGAAGCTCACATTGATGGAACTTGACCTGCTCTCATGGGATTTCCGGGAAACTATTGGTTTCTGCGGCAGAGACATCATAAACAAATTTGAAGGGTTCTGTCATATCCATGATTTTACCTAGTCAACTCCGGTCCTCCGTGTTGAACTTATTTATATTCACTTGGCCACTCTGTATCTTGCACTGTCTTGCATTCATCTTGTAGCACTTAGCGCACTTCACTCGTCTTGCCACATTTGTCATCTTCGTGTTACGTAATCTTGTAGCGCTAGGACGCGCGTCGCCCGGTCGACATTTTTCCTCAGCGCTCTCACACTCTCGTGTTCACTGAGGTATGTCGACCGGCTAGACTCACATTGTTTCATGCTCATAAGTACCTAGTTATCTCGTCTAGGTACTAATATCAGCGCTCTCACACTCTCGTGTTCGCTGAGTTATCTCGTCTAGCTCGATCAGGTTATCTGACCAGGCAGAACCCTAATTATCGTAATCTAGACTCCGAGCGCTCACTCAGGACCGCGGAAATAACCATGGGGAAATACGACCACATTTGCGAACTTACAGGGGCCGAGAACTACGCACAGTGGTGTCGTCAGATGACGTTGGCCCTTAAGGGCGAACGTCTCTGGAACCATTGCAGTAACAGTACAGATCCGATCGATCTCGCAGAGCTCGCCATCGATAAGCCAACACCAGCAAAACCAGCTGCTGTTACAGACGAAGAAAAGGAAAAGATCCTCGACTGGCTGGCAAAGAATGCACAGGCCAAGGCTCTGATCGACCGAAAAATTTCCTCCGTCGTCGCAAACCAACTCAATGAAAGCCAGACAGCGCGTGAACAATGGGATATCCTATCCGAACGCTACTCTCGAAATGACCTACTCTCCCAGTATGAGCTTCGTGCTCGTATACGCTCGGAAAAGCTCAAAGACGCCGACAATGCGTCTCGGTACCTTGGGGTCTTCGAGGACGCTCGTCGCAGGTTTATTCAAATGGGAATCACCTACTCCAACGACGAATCAATCTTTGATTTGCTCCAGGGTCTCCCAGACGGCGTTGAATGGCAGATTTTCAAGGAGTTCACTATGAACCGTATGTCTATCTCCTCTACCTCTACCACAAGCACCACCACCCCCTCGACTCCTCTAACCTTCGACGCTGTCGCCAAACTGTTCATGGAAAAGGCTAACGCCATCATCGGAAGGAGAAAGTTAGCAGGACCAGGGTCGGAATACGCCAATATCGCGGTCGTACAGGGTGCGGGAGGGAACATAAAAATAAATCCCGTCACTGGGCTTCGGATGCATCGCAACAACCCTAAAGGGGTGAAATGCACCAACGTGTTATGTGCTAGCCTCCCGCGCGCTGACAACCACGATATCGCTCACTGCTATTGGCCCGGTGGTGGTATGGAGAGCAAAGCCCCTGCTTGGATTCGCAACAAGAGTCAGAAGCCCGAGACCGCGGCGGTAGCCATGACAACCTCTTCCGATTCGTCTTCGTCCACTCCCCAGAACCATTCTACCAGCGAGTACTGGCGCAAACTATCCTGCGCAGCAATCACCGAACTCCCTGATGACTTCGTCTCCACCCTACTTGACTCGGGCACAACATCCCACCTCGTTACCAACCGGGAGTACTTCATAGACTTCCGGACGGAGGACAACCCAGGTGTCCAGACCGCCAACCACGGGATGTTATGCACCACTGGTAGGGGTACATGCGTCGCAGATCTCATCCTCGGAGGAGAGAAGTACTGGGTCACGTTACATGACTGCCTCCACGCTCTGGACGCACTCACCAACCTTCTTTCAGTCGGGCGCATGCTAGAGAAAGGCTGGGACTGCGAGTTCAAAGGGTTGCGCAGTGGGTCGTCGGCTCGGTGTCAACTTTCATATAATGGTGAAGCTCTAGGCGATATCCCCTTGACGGGGAACCTCTGCCATGTGGAGCTGCGCTTCATCCACCCCAGCGAGCTTCTCTCGCAAGCACCAATGATACAGGAGATCTCTGCAGTCGCCAAAACCGCGGCGAGCTTAGACCTATGGCATGCTAGGATGGGCCACCCAGGGGGCGAATCAGTGAAGCGCTTACCGTTAATCGCAACCGGGGTAAGCGTTGACCATTCCAAGCCGCTCTCTCAATGCGAAGCGTGCATCATGGCCAAACACCCTCGCAAACCCTACCCTCCATCTAAGACTCCGCGTGCGGCAAATATGCTGGACCTGATCCACTCCGATCTCTGCAGACCATTCCCCATTCGAACCCCACACGCAAAGCTTTACTTCATCGTCTTCCTCGATGATCACACGCACATCATCAATGTTCAACTGCTCGCTACCAAGGACCAAGCATTGGATGCGTGGCGGATCGTTAAGAACTTGTGGGAGAACCATGCAGAGCGCAGGGTTAAGGCATTCCGTTCCGACAACGGCGGAGAATTCCTGAGCGCGGCGTTTACAAAAGTGCTGGAGGACGCTGGGATTGAGAGACAGCTGGCAGCACCTTATGCCCATCAGCAGAATGGTAAAGCTGAATGGGCGATACGGACCCTTGAGGGTCGTTCTCTCGCTATGCTCGAGGCTGCCGGTCTACCCTTGACCCTCTGGGGTGAAGCTGTTCTTACTGCTGCCTATCTATGGAACCGCACCGAGTCCACAGTCCTCCCACCCGGAAAGACGCCCTACGAGATGGTTAACAACAGGAAACCTGACCTGACCCATCTCCGCGTGTTTGGATCGCGATGCTGGGCGCGTATCCCCACGGAGATGCAAAGTAAGCTTGGACCGAAGTCACGTCGGGCGCTCTTCATGGGTTATCCGGAGGGGGTGAAGGGCTATCGCTTACGCGATACTACCAGCAGCGCCTTCTTTGTTGCACGCGACATCATTTTTGATGAGGACTTCAGGGGTACCAAGGATGAAGAGGGTGAGGACGAGGATGAGCCTGCACTACCCTTGCCCCCCCTTCCCACACCCTCCTCTCCAGCGAATGTGGTCACGGTGCCTGGAACGCCTACCACGTCCGTCCTCGCCCCTCCTATGGCAACGCCACCTCCCAACCCCCTTCGCAAGTCCAGTCGCACACGGAATATGACCAAAGCTGGTAAAGCTTATGCTGAGGAGCGTGCGGCCGCGAAGGCCCGCTTGGATGAGCTTCGTGACAGGCGTGTGCTTGTCATGACTCAGGGGGTGCAATTGGATGATTCGGGCCTCCCTGCTTCGTCAGAGGGGGTGACAAGCGACGAGACCATGGATACTGACTCCCTGGGAGCCATCGAATCGAACAATGACGTCCCAAACATTGCGGCAGATGTTGCCATTGGCGAGCAAGCTCATGTCATTGAAGAGCAAGCTCACATCGCCATCAGAAGTGACAAGCGTCGAGATCCCTCCACACCAGACTACGACATGTCCATCCCACCAGCTACATACGAGGAGGCCATGCTGCGGCCTGACCACGAACTATGGTTCGCGGCAATGAAGACAGAGCTACAGACCATGAAAGACATGAACGTATACGAGATTGCTGAGCTACCAGAAGGTCGCAAAGCAATAGGATGCCGCTGGGTTCTCGAGTTTAAAGACGACAACAAAGGAGGCTCAGTATATAAGGCACGACTCGTTGCTCAAGGTTTTTCACAAGTCCCAGGAATCGACTACGGCGCTACATTCGCTCCAGTTATCAAACCAGCAACAGTCTGTTTACTCGCTGCACTCGGCTGTCAACATGACTGGGAAATCAACACCTTTGACGCAAAAAGAGCATTCCTATGGGGCATTCTCAAGGAAGAGATCTACATGCGTCAGCCGAAGGGATTCGAGCAAGGTGATTGGAGGAAGCTCGTGTGGCTCATGCTACGCTCTATCTACGGACTGAAGCAATCAGCACTCGAATGGTACGAGCAGGTCTGTACTGTGATGTCGAACTTGGGGTTTATTCGCACTGAGTCGGACCACGCGTTGTTTTATTACGACGGCGAGGATGACCTCACCACCGGTGTTACTAACCTCGCGCTCAGTGCCTCGCCTACGAAGGTCAAATGTCTAATCGGGTGGCACGTTGACGACGGAATGGAAGTCTCCAACTCGCGCTCCTTCCTCGAGAGGGTAAAAAGGAGAATTGTGGAGAAGTTCGGCATTAAAGACTTAGGGCCAGTGTCGAAATACCTGGGAGTACAGTTCGAACGGGACAGGAAGACTCGTCAACTGTGGATGCACCAGGGCGAGTACATCAGCTTTTTGCTCCAGGAGTATGGACTGTCCGACTGCAATCCTGTCTGCCTTCCTGCCGACCCTAAGGCTCCCTTCGGAGATCCCGCAGCCTCCTACCCAGAAGTCGCAAACCTTCGCTCGTCCTACCTCAAACTAATTGGGGAACTCATATACCTCTCTGTCAACACACGACCCAACATTGCGTACATAGTCAACTCACTTGCGCAATTCAATGCCGATCCCTCTCCTCGCCACTTTGCGGCCGGGAAGAGAGTGCTTCGTTACCTGGCAGGAACGCTCAACCACCGTCTCCACTATGGTACTGAAACAGAAACCCCTGAGCTTCACGCGTACGCAGACGCAAGCTGGGCGAACGAGGCCGGACGTCGCTCCGTATCGGGCTATGCCTGGTTTTATGCGGGCGGACTGATCTCGCACGTGTCTAAAAAACAAACGACGGTAGCCTTGTCCTCCACCGAGGCGGAATACATGGCGGTCACCCATGTCATTCAGGAGGGCCTCTGGCTTAAATCCCTCTTCACCGAACTCTCGCTTCCATTTCAGATCCCTATTAAAGTTTTCCTTGACAACACCGGAGCCATCGCACTCTCCACAGCAGCAAAGTTCCATCAACGCACAAAGCACATCGACATTCGATACCACTTCATTCGGGAGCACGTTGACATTGGCACGTTTCGTTTAATCTGGTTACCTACGTACAAAAATATAGCAGACATCCTTACAAAACCCCTACCTAGGCCCGTTTTCTCCAAGCTTTCCGCAGCTCTCGGTTTAGCAGCCTCCTGAAGGGGGTATGTTGAACTTATTTATATTCACTCGGCCACTCTGTATCTTGCACCGTCTTGCATTCATCTTGTAGCACTTAGCGCACTTCACTCGTCTTGCCACATTTGTCATCTTCGTGTTACGTAATCTTGTAGTGCTAGGACGCGCGTCGCCCGGTCGACATTTTTCCTCAGTGCTCTCACACTCTCGTGTTCACTGAGGTATGTCGACCGGCTAGACTCACATTGTTTCATGCTCATAAGTACCTAGTTATCTCGTCTAGGTACTAATATCAGCGCTCTCACACTCTCGTGTTCGCTGAGTTATCTCATCTAGCTCGATCACTCCGGGACACCTCTGCACCTCTGCACCTCTGAACTCTGAACTTGGTAAATCTTCATTAGTATCCAGTGTACTATCTCCTTTAGTCCCTCTACATTTGTTCCTCTAATCCTGTACTACATTTGTTCCTCTTGCCTCGTAGATTACTCTGACCCAGTGTTTCCGCAGCTTGGTACATTCATACCTCCGGAGCACTGCTCCACTTCAGGACTCCGTAGTATACTTCAGTAGTATATAATTTGTACTTACTATCCTCATGTACTTCAGTCTGAATATCGACTTAGACAAACTCTTTCTGTCTGACTCTGTCTGTCCCCTCATCCGATCTAGGCTTCGGACTTCGGCATTACCCTCATTGTTGTCATCGTCTATCTTGAGCTCGTCGACATCACCAACGTCTCTGAGTTGCTCCGATCTGCTCCGCTTCTCCGGGACCCAATTTACAGCAAGGGCATAGCACATAAGCTAAGGCCAAGTCCCAACCAACTCCGACCAACTCCCGAGTTTCCGGAGTTCCTGCGAGGAGTTTGCACGACCTTAACAGGTTCAGAGCTCTCGCGTTCAACTCCCAGCAGCTTGTAGAACGACCATGAAATGGCTCCCCCCCTCGTAATGTCCCGGTGAACAAGTGGCTCAAAGAGCACTCCTGCAAGGCCTTTCCCCTGGGGTACAAATGAGAACCATTTAATGAATGAGCACACTTCATTCTCAGATGTTGCAACATATTGCTCTGAGAGTTTCTCCTTGATGTACGTAGACTTGAAGTTGATCTTCCAAACTTGTTGCTCTCCAATCTCACCAGTAGGATTGATGGAGATAACACGGTGTGAGCTGGTTGTCGATGGAAACTGGTGGGTCGTGATGATTTCCTGCACAGTATCCTCCAGCTGTTGCCATTGGATTGAGAGTGCTTGATTGTGGAGTTCTGTATGCGAGTGAAAGTCATACAATCCAAAGATTACATCTCGGGGAGTGGGTCCGAAGTGCGAGATCATTGTGTCCAAAAGAATGCCAAATGCCTCATCTGTTGATTTTGGCACCTCCGAGTCCACTGGGGGGGTCTCCCGGAGTAAGGATATGGCATGGTGGTAGGAAGATGTTTCCAGTACATTTTGCCAGTGTAAAAGATTTGTCCAGTGCTTGTCCAAGTACTCCCAGAATGCCGGGAATTCAGGATCAAATCGTGCACTGCATAGAAAGGACATTAGATATGGGAAATTCTGCTTTCATATGGCTTATGTGCATGCGAGCTCTTCACGGGTCCATAATGGGAATGCAGCAAAAAGGGGACCTCGCTCCTTTCTCCATATTTTGTACCGTCTATCAGAGGGGGATGGTGCTTGAACTGGGAAACAACTGGGCTTTAAGGTTGCAATAGCTGGAGGTCCCTGATCATCCTTGAAATCAAAGAGTGACCAAATGAATGAAGCTGAATTATTCAAGGTCGGAAGCTCCGCTACATCCAATGGGGATTTATAAACTGCCCCACCCCAGAAGATTAAGGAAGTGGGGCGAGTTAGATGAAGTAGAACAGGTTGCTTCATCCTCAGGAGATGGATGAGGAGGTACCAGAGGAAGAATGTCTTCCCTGTGAATAGAACGAACAGACTTCAAGTGGGGTGGACAGAAATGGGGATGAAATGTTTGTACCAATTCCTGGTTGCCCTGAGAGAATCACTCCGGTCCTGGGCCAATTGGCAGCTCGCTGCCAAACCACTTCCTCAGCCTTGAGATAACAATCGTGGATAAGAATGCGACATGGAGCTGGCATGCCGGGCATGCCAAATTCGAGCACTTCGGAGTCTTGATTGAAGACACTGTTGTCGATTTCGTGCCACTTCATGCTGAACTCTTGCCACTCCTCAGAAGCTAGATTCCAGCCTTGGCAAAAGGGATCCCAGGACCAGTTGGAAAGGTCTGCACAAAGGGGTCATCAACTACAGTAGAGGGAACAATGCATGAGCTCACCTGCATTGACAGAAGCAATCTCGTGGAATTTGGCATTGGCATTGAGAAACTTGTCGGTCATTTCTGAGGTGCAAGAGGCTAGCTATGTTTTCATGGGGCACAATCAGCTGGCGCAAAAGGCTGACTAAGCATGCCCCATGGGCGTGCTTGTTGTTGTTGACAGTGTCAGGTGATTTTTGGGCAGTGGATGAGGCAGCAGGTTGGCCAATACCTAGATTAGATAGTAGCCTTGATAACCATGTTTACCCCGAGCCCGAGAACCCATGCCATCATTGAGTACTGTACCATTTCGATTGACTCATCTGTCACACGTCACATGGGGGGTTTGACGAGACGAAATTCCTGGACCCTTTAGGGTCCAGGTCTACCCGCAAACTTTTGGTTGTCCGATCATCCTGGCCTGTCAGACAATAGGTCCAGACTGCTTCCACATGATCAGTATTTGGGGTGCCAGTGATTGGCAGATTGGTCATGCGCAGGGGTCGTGGCGAGCCGAGAAGCTCCCAAGGGGCTGCCAGTCGGAGTGGGAACCTGACCAAAGATGGTAGTGTATACTCGACTACACAAATGTGTACATTCTGTACCCTATAACCTTAACTCTATGTACACATGTGGTCTCGTTGGTCGAGTCGGCCGTTTTGCCAAGTCGGGGTTTGAACTTGGTCGACCAATCAACCAATCGACCCCTGTGCATGACGGTGCTCCCCAGTGATTTGGGGTGGCTTGAAAAGGGGCCCATGATATATTTTGGCATGGCATTCATAAACACTCCTTTCTCCTCGACTACATTCTGAAACTCCTGTTGCTTGGCAGTACAGTTAAGACTTCATTCAATCATAACTTCTTTTCAAACCATCATGATTTTGGCACTGTGCACCTTTTAATCTAACTTGCTGTGAGGGCATTGTCGGACGATGGTGTTTTAAAGTATGTTTTCTGGGTTTTATTCTGTTCAAATGCTGATATGGCTGGTAGTGAGTGATTATGTTGACGTGCGATGTGCAGTCATCTCTGAGACACAAATGAGTGGAGCCTTTGGTCCCACTGTGTCATACTCTGTCCTTCAATGAGAGTTTGAATTTATTGGCCTCCAGTCGGAGTGTATTGACCTGCAAAGTATCTTCCCTCACAGAGTCTTATTGCCTGTCAGTTGCGCTTCACTATCGCAATTGGTTGAACATTTCCCCTATTTAACTTGTAATGTTCTTGGGAATCTTGCCACTGAACATGGGGTGTATGTACACCATTCTGCGCCTGTGGAGAGTGTTTGAAACATTCTCTGACATCACACTTGTCAAAATGAATGTGTAGAAAAGAAGTACAGTTGAAATGCTCATAATGCATAGAGTCGGGACCTGGCAAATCCCAATGCATTACCATGGATATGCAAGACGACAATGCATGACAGTGTGTGACCCATGACGAGTCACACCCTGCCACACAGGCAAATGATCGACTATGATAGTGCTGGCACTGCGGCAAGCTACACCGTGCTCAAACAGAGTCATCTGCCTCAAGCTGGTAAACTCTGCCTGTTGGTGTGCACGAAAACCATGCAGCATTGCTGACAAGGCTAGATTCTCACCCTTGCCATACTCTAACACAGCCTTCTCGAGATGTTTACACAAGCGCATTGCCTGAACATTTGTATGCTGCAGTCATAATGTTTCTGTGTTCTTGTGCTGATCATGCTTCTATGAATGGAGCACCACATTGTCAATCTGAATATTGGGTTCCTGGAAAGTGGGATGTAGACGAGATAATGGCATTGAATCCTGTTTGGAAAGACAAACAGAACAAGAAAATTGTTCAGATCTACCATAATCCAAAGGAACACAATCCTGACAGTGATGCGAGATAGACTTCAAGCCAATCATGATTTTCTCACTCTTTCCACCAACTGCGAGAAACCGGTTGTCTGGAGATGTGTTACCAAGCTGGACATGTCGCAAAACCTGACAGTACAGTTTGCAGAGTATGGGATGAATTCCCAATGCACTCAAGCTGGCCATTCCATAGGACAATGATCCAACAGTGCTGGTAGGAAGGTAGTTGGAGAGATGGGCTCTATGTACAATCTTGCAAAATTGAACCATGGATGTCCGGCTTTCCATACACCTGCCTATTTGAGCTCCATCATAATGCATATTCTACAGTTGACACCTATGCATTATGCATTATGCAAAATATCCCTCATTTTGGCTGTGCCCAACTTGGGACCCACCAAAAACCAATGCATTAGGATGGATATGCATTACTAGCATATGCATTATAAGCATTTCAACTGTATGTTTTTCGTGCCCTCCAAACATTCCATCGTCATGTTCCATTCATTGTGTCACCATTATGAAGTATAGAGGAAGACGTAACTACTGAACATGAAGCTTGGTGTTGATGTAGAGCCTTTCATTCTAACGTCAGCACTGCTGCTCTGGTTGATGTCGTTGACATGCATCCCAAATTTCCGCATATGCTTACAATTAATGATAAGATTCAGATCATTTGTGAGTGGCAGGAAAAAATGTCGCTCGAAAACCAGTTGCTTTCACCTTGTGCTGTCTGTGCACACTGGTATCAGGACTTTATGTTGCAGGACATTGAGCCTAGCCCAGCTGTCTTGGAGGTGTTGCAGAATTCTTATTTGTCTGTGCACACCTTGCCCCAGACATATGATCTTAGGCTCTACCGACAGGTGATCTTGTACTGGAAAGGGATGCAGGACACAACGTCCCTTGCTCCATCACAACTATGTATGGCTTGCCATCGGAGTCTTTGTGCCAAAAGGCCTGAACAGTCTAGGAATTTGCTTGCTAACTTTCAATATTATGGTCATGAGAGGCTGCCAGACTTGATCAAGCCGGTGTTAGAAGAGTTGTCACCATTTGATTTGATGTTGATTTCTTGGTGTAGAGCATCTGCCATCACTCATCATTATTATATGAAAGGGCTGGGTGGGGGGTGCTTACCAGAGAATGTGTCACAACATTATAACCATGGAAATGTTGTGGTCCTCCCATAGAATTCTACTCAGCTTTGGACTGTTTTGCCTCCCTCTGTGCACGAATTGCGAGATGCAATGTGTGTAGTGTTTACCAGAGGGGTCGCAATGCCTATGAAGGAGACTATAAAACAGTTTAAGCCTGTATTGGTCTCCAAAAGCTGCATAGAGTTGCTCACTACCTTTTTGATGAATCATAATGAATGGTACCAGGACCATAACATTAACTTTAGTTGATCCAACCTTGATCTCCTTTTTGGTGAAGAGGGTGTGAATGATGATGAAGGAGTGTCAAAGTCAGTACAGATAATGCATTTACTGTGGATCAATCTGGTACAGAACATGCTGCATTGTTGTCTTCATGGTCTGGTGTAGCCAAAGACTTAGTTGTAGAAAATGTTGCCTACACTTTGGGCAATCATTCTAGTTGAAGTAGAGAATCCATGAAGGCATGCATGTTGGCATTTGCATTGGACAAACAAGCATTTCTAGCTTTGCAGACAGGTTCATTGTATATGTATGACAGTCATCCAGGGTTGATGTCATTCGTGTTTCCACACTTGGATCCATGGGGATCGGTGGGTGCCATCATCCTGTGAGAAGCCCTTGATTGCGACTGTTGATGGAGGCTCAAGTTAAGAACCTCATTTTACAAGATGACTCACTGTTTGAACAGGATCCTAATTTTGCTTTCATATGCTGGAACATGATTCAGAAGCGTCAAGCTAGTATCAACTCAACTTTCGGGGTCAAAGCCTCGTTTCAATGTATGCTAGCTTGTGAGTTGGAGGAAGTATTGCCTTTCTTAACACCCCTTGTGGTGAAATGGGAGTCTGACCCTTGGGCTAAACCGAGCACAAGGGAAGAAA
Source organism: Boletus subparvulus (assembly GCA_038092515.1). Taxonomy (NCBI): domain Eukaryota; kingdom Fungi; phylum Basidiomycota; class Agaricomycetes; order Boletales; family Boletaceae; genus Boletus; species Boletus subparvulus. Next base: position 5,176 of record JBBPQL010000406.1, on the reverse strand, counting down.
AGAAAACTGTTAGGTTATTGTGAAAGTTGAGTGTGGCGGCAGAAAACACGGGAGCGCTGGGGCCAAACTCTTGTGTCGTAATGAAATATATGCATTGATTAGGAAGTTCTCCATCCTGGCCATCTTTGTCACTGTCAATCCTCATGATATCTCAAGCATTCTGGTAGGTGAATTCAGTGGAATACACCAAGACCAGTGGTGACAAATGTCGTCTTATGAGCAAGCGGTTTTCATTGCTAAACATCCTGCAGCAGCAGTGTTAGCTTTCAATCAACAGATCAAGACATTTCTGAGCACTGTAGTGTGCTTTAATAGAGGCATCAGAGTTTATGGAAAGTGTCAGTCTTACTATGGTACTGTTGAAGACCAAGGCCATGGAACCCTGCATTGTCATATGCTTCTCTGGATTGCTGGAAATCTTAGTCCTCAGGTGCTAAGGGACAAAATCACAGGGGATAATGACTACAAACAGTCATTATTCAATTGGCTAGAGAGTATCATTTCTTGCCATTTACCAGGAATGACCACTGTACAGAGTGAGACCAATGTTGCTGTGTCAGCAAGACCCCTGCGAGAACCGAATGAGCCTAATTCCCGAGTAGAGGAACCACCTCAAGTGAAAGACTATGCTGATGATGAAACATTTGCAGTAGAGTTTCAGTTGTTCATTAAATGTTTGGTGATAGAATGTAACTGGCAAGTTCACAATGACACTTATGCTGGAAAATTTACAGGCTGTGCACCCCCAATAAGGCAATGGCATGTGCAAACCAGTCATGTGACTCGGGGTTCCCCATTGCTGCCCATTTTTGTGCACAGACGTGCTTACCTAAGTGTGCCCGCTCGAGCATGTTGAGTGCCTGAGCACTGTGCAATGGCGGCAACGCTCATCGAAAAAAAAATCGCCAAGGTTGGGAGGGGCAGGGCATCACCAGGGATGTAATATTCACCAGGTAAATAGAGGGTTACAACCATGAAATGACTAGTAAAGTGCTACAAAAAGTCATAAAGTGAGATAAAGTGCCTGTTTGGCAGAGATAAGTGAGATAAGTGGGGCAGCCTGAAAATTTTACAATTGCTTGTAAAAAATTTACATGCAATACAGACGCTGATTGGCTGTCCTGGTCTCTGTAATTTCTTTCCCAGTCTGGTTCCACTCAGACATGACAACCCAAGCTGGTTGCACCCCCTGGGTTCAATACCATCTCCAGCAGTGCATGCTGACATGTGCACATTGCTCTCGAAGCCATTGGTTGCAAGTCCAAGATAGATTAGAACACTCAAATTTTCACTTTTTTGCTCATTTTTCATGTACATTACTTCAATTGATAGCTACATGGTGAAAAAAAAATGAATATACTCTTCCCTTGCATGGGGGCCTTCCACCTCGACACTCTGATGCACTGCTCACACTCAATGATGAGTGACATCGTCGAGCATGAGCATGTGGGGAGGCTCACCTCCACCAACATGGTTGCCATTTCCGGCAAGTGACATGACCCAGGGTTCCCCGAGTGGGGACCCTTTTACACATTTACATGCTGTGCCCCCACACAGCATGTAAATTCTTTTGATTAACCTGACTTGTTATGTACAAGCATCTTAAAAACAGAGAATGGCAAGGTGAGCACAACTGTCGGATGAGGATTGATGGTGTTGAATGAAATAGTAGTTGCACTAGTATGGTAGAAGTTTCACACACTACCTGTCGCTATATAATATAAACTCAACAGCTGAGTTTGAATATATCTCTTAACCTTGAACCACACAGTTCCACTCAATGTTACACCAGGTATGTAGTGTTGTTAAGTCAACCTCAACCAGTACATGCTGGTATCAACAGGTTATGAGCCCTGCTAGCACCTTCAGATGTTAGCTACTCTACAGGACTTCCTGTGCGATAATTTGCCAGAGTCCAGCCCACCCATCTTATGCGTTTACACTAAATTTTGGAATGGAACATCTTGACATGTCCTGTATGTTTATTGCCAGACCGCCAGAATGTGGAAACACAGTAATGACTAGGAACAGAGCGCTCACAAGAGCCACTTGGATTGGGTCACCTGAAAGGGTACCTGTTGCCCACCTAGCTATCACTTATGCATCAATGCTTCTATGTGTAAAAAATGTCACCAGGTTAACCCACGGAGAGACTGTGTCACTCTGGGTCCTGGACTCTGAACATCTCAGGAATGCAATGTTACTCACACCCTCTTGTTTTCTCCTTTTTACAATGATTGTGGTTAGTACTGATGCTCACCCCACACCAGAAACTCAATATGTCTACACCTCCACCTCTCTCAGTGCCACTGTCCCCAAGCTCTATAGCCCCAACTACCTGGCCTGGGCGCCCCTCATGAAGAACTTCCTTCATGTGTCCAGCCTCTGGTGGGTTATCACCAGGCCTTGTCCTATGGATGCTTCTGAGGAGGCCACCCCCTCCAAGGACAACTGCAAATCTTCTCCATCAATTTGCAAACTCCAGAATTGCTGAAGAAGATTTTCTAGTTCTTGGCATCGGGTCATCGGCCATAGACTTCTCCTGGAACCCTTGGATGAGTCCCTTGCGGTGGGCTCCAGTTGAAAAGATGTCAAGTCAGCTGGATGGAACTAGGAGTGGACACCCACTAGTCCTGGGCTGAAGAAGTGGTGGGGGGACGAGTGTGTTCACTCCAAAAGGGACTCTGGACACAAGGAGAGTGAAATGGAGAAGTTGAGGGCTGGACCCAATAAGAACAGCTGAGAGACTGACACAAGACTGGTCGGTGACCGAGTCAGATAGCCCGGAGAACTGGACGAGGGTGCTGAATGTAGAAAAGCATTAAGGGGCATTGAGTCAGTGTCGGTGAGCGGTGCGGTGAACGGTGACAGTGATTTGACTGTGGTTTGAGTGGTTCGTGAATCCAACCAAAAGTATTTTCTAACTACTGAGTACAGCGCTTTATATGTAGTCCGGGAATTCCCAGGACTGTCAGATGCTAAGCAAAGTGATGTAAGCTAAAGAGGATATATCAAATATGAAACACTTCAAGTATTTGTGCCTAATGAGTCACCAGTAAGTCTGATAAGACTGACCAGTGCTCGGTGGAAGGAAATGGAGAGATGGTGAAGTCCACTGTATGGTCTAATAAATACTGCTATATTGGAAAGGAATAAAGTGCAGGAGAGAGGAAGGTGAATGTTTAAACAGGAAGAGTAATTACCGGTTGCAACCGGTATAGTCCAAATAAGCTGGCATAGTCCAGTATCGGTAGTATATGATAGGAAGCTCAGAATAGAGAAGGGCACGATAACAATGGCTCAGAAGTAGGGGAAAGTCTGGATACCAACCTAGAGACGTACTGATCTCTACAATGTGACGCAAACGATACTCTACAATCTGGCCTAATCTGTGGCCTGGGGTTGCTGCTGGATTATAACTCCGTTTATTGAGAACCTTGCATGGAAACACAGAGCAAGATCTAAAACAATGTAATTAGGAAATTACAATAATAACCTTAGAATTTCAAGTTACTTGGCATCTTGAATCCTGGCTGGATCCGTGAGTTCAATCTCATCGTCATTGCTTGAAGGTATACACCTGCAAGATATCACATGATGTACACCTCATTCAAATAAAGATAACATAGTTACTTACTTTTCATCTTGTGGTTCGGGTTTGATCACATCAGCATCACCTTGAAGATGAAAAACAATCATCTAAGATGATAACTCGAGTTAGTGGTCACACCACCCAATTTTCTAGCTTACCTTTGTTCCAGGTTCATCAATTTCAACCTGGAAGCCATAGGTGTTCCAATTTCGCAGGCAGCTGTTGAGTTTGATATATATGTATAACATCACCAGCCATGCAAACTTTATTAGTTGGATTGATGATAGGGAGTGGGGACACATCAGTTATGTGATTGATCTCCATTGGATAACACATAAATGTGCTTGTGGCAAGCATGGAGATTAAGTCGTGGAGATTAAAGTGGAATCTAGCGGAATCTTTTCTTCATGAAGATTGTTATCTCACGATCTCTTATCTCTTCATTTCTCCCCCAATGTCTCTTCTCAGCGACAATGTGCAATTCAACTTTCCAAATTATGGGACTCTTTCTATGGATGTTCCACAAATTGATCCTTTCTTACTACAGGCATCAATGAGACCACCAGTGAGTTCACTTTAATATTTGATTTTCCTTCCACCAGATATCAGGTACAGGCTATGAATGCCATTAATTGGTTGCAACGCTGTCAGGCACTGGAGTCAGAGCTATATAAGGTGTGGTTGGAGCGTGATGCCCTTCAGTAAGTGTCACAGTATCTGTATCTTACTTTTGTCAGGCTGACATATACTCCAAATAGACAACTTTATATCCAACAGTTATCACATCAAATCTCCACACCAGCGCCACTAGTAGAAGAATGTCCAACCCTGACTACCCATAAGGACATCAAATTCTGGAGGAAATCAACATTCAATAGATGGCTAGACTCACCCAACACCATGGCCTCAGTTATTGAACGAGGTCTGATCCCCTGGCTTGAACAGGAAAATGGTAATCCGATAGATGCTGAGGAATGCACCACAATAAAAGCCATCTTACGCTGTGGCTTTTCCAAGCTTGTGGCCAAAGGCTGGGCCCCATGCTCTTGGGGATTACTTGATGCTTCTGGCTGTGAGTTGATTGACACACTAATGCAGAAATATCACCTGATCTTCAAATTCAACCTCAATGGCTGGAAGCTCCACCATCTTGCAACACTCATGTATCCTCAATGGTGGTCCCAGCACCTCAATGAAAACTTAGGTTGGAAGAAGAAGGTCTGTGTCAAGTCGGAAGGTAATATACCAGACTCGGGTCATACCGGCGAGAAATGCAAGAGAGATGATGGAAACAAGAAGCATGGAAAGCATACACAAAGTGAGTATAATATACAGTGAGCAACAAAACCGTTCCAATAACTAACCCCAATACAGTGCGCGAAGCGCACTGCAACCACACGTGGGAATTCCGCTTAGCTTTGGTGTGACCAAACAAAGTACAAACCCTTGGCTACAACCCGGTCCTTGGGTCATGTGATTTGGCCCAGAGGCGGTGGAGATATATCCATTTCAAGTCACCCATGTCATTGGAACAGTTTTGTTGCTGTCATATGGAAATGTAGAATTCATATGTTGTGATGGGAT
>JBBPQL010000405.1:0-27682 GCA_038092515.1 Boletus subparvulus | reverse complement strand
AAGTCCTGGTTGGCTATGGCTGTGATCCCCTCGGAGCCAATTCACATGGAAACACCCCTCTTCACATCGCTGTCGAACAAGGCCACATTTCTGCTGCACAATACCTCCTTACTCTTGGCGCTCCTCTTCCCCCAGATGTACTCGTTACATTGAACCGTGACTCATCGTGTTGGAGCACAGCCCCCATGGTTCGCTTCCTGGTCAAAAATGGAGTCGATGTTCATGCATACACTAGCGACGGTGACTCTGTGCCCCACATCGCGTTGCGGTGCTTCAATACGGCTGACGATGTCTTGGATACTGTGAAACTCCTGGTTAGTTACGGTTGCGATCCCCTCGAAGCCAACTCTCGCGGAGAAACTTCTCTCCATATTGCTGCTGAACGAGGCTATGTCTCCGTTGCCCGATATCTTATGACACAAGGAGCGAGTGTCTTGACGAAGGCATCAAATGGAGACACCGTGTTACATTTTGCAACTAATAGTGTCTATCCTTATGGCGAAGATGAGGATGGCGGCGCTCTTGAGGCTGTTAAATTTTTCGTCGGGTGTGGTTGCGAACTCACGGCACCCAACGATGATGGGGAAACACCGCTCCACATTGCTGTTGATCTAGGGCGTATCAAGACTATCAAGTATCTCCTCTCTCTGAACATTCCCCTTCCCTCCGACATTCTATTCACCGCGATAAAGAGTGATGATAACTCTGCCTATTGCCGTCATATCACCGCGACCCTCGTTACCTCTGGTTGCGACGCTCGGACACTAAATGCAGACGGAGACACGCCGCTGCGAGTTGCAATCATGAAGGGAAAAGTGGATGTGGTGGAATACCTTCTTTCTGTGGTTTCAGAGTATAACCCCCCGCTCGAGGATCTTCTCTTAGCGACAGCACTGGCACCGCCATCTGTCCAAAGCGAGATGAGACGCATCCTATCAGATCGTCGCGCGAGGTCGGAGAGCCCTGACTTTCCCCCTACGAAGCGGGCCAGGCTTTCATGAGTCATGATGTCCCTAGGTGAGCACTTTCATACCATGTTCCGTTACTTGGACTAAGTCGAGGCAGTATGAGACGTAGATTGATAGATCGTCTCGCGAGCCTAAGGTCACTTGTCCCTTACAAGCGCATTAGGCGCTCGTAAATATTTGAATCGTGGTATTCGCACTGTTTTACTTGGACTGGCTTTTGAGCAGGAATTTTTGTAATGGTTGCTTCTTAATAATATTACGATGGTAAATGACCCGAAACCCAGATCAAGTCAGGCGGAACGCTTGCAAAAGAAAAAAGGTATGATCTGGTATGCAAGACCAGGCTCTTCCAATTTGTTTTCGTTGTACATTGGACGTCGACGGACGCAATCATTCGCATCATCCAGAGGTCATATCGTATGACAGAACGGAGAACTGCATCGCCGATGCGAGATGGATGGTCGCGTTCGATATTCCATCATCTCGGTCAAAGGTTCTTGAGCTGAGCTTCATACCCCATGCATTTGATGGAGAAAGATCACTCTGCAGAGAGCGAACGCAGATCCGAACAGCCGACCCGCATCGGGGCGAGGGATCCCAGCCGATACATACCTGCTCCACGCGCGTGAATGTGGCAAGGCGTTCAGCGCACTGAGGAATGAGACAAGTTCCGGGTCACCCTCACCGATGGCTTGCGCATGAGTCTTGACCTCTAACAATGGGATGTTTCCCCTCCTCCACAAAATTCGATGGATTGTCAAACGAGCGTGGTTGATCCGTAGGATAAGGTGTGGAAGCGAGCAATATTCTGCTGCTCAAAGCCCCGCCAGCGCGCCAAGAGGAAAGAAAAGGGAAGGAATTGACGATGGTGTATCGTATGACATGCAACGTCAAGCAGCGGAGCTTCAAGCTTCAAGTTCAAGTTCATCGAAGAAAACCCAGAACTTCACAGTTACCACGACTCGCATTCAGGATAATGGACCCTCTACTTGCTACCTACACTGTGTGTAACGTCTTTGGTGATCCCGTCGCGGGACATGGCGGATACACCAGACCAGGCGGATACGGCGGCTGTGCCAGTCACTGCAGTGACGTTCGGGCATTGTTCGACGACGAGCAAATGGATACACGGTTCTCCCTTGTAACCGGAAATTGACAAAGCAAGTGGTTTTACAAAGAGTTGTCCTCCACTCATCGTCCGCGGAGCTACCCTGGTACGGCAGTCTGGGACAATTCCAATTCCAATTCCATTGCCTAGCCTGGGCTTGACAATATCCCACTGAACTAGCTGCATTTGTGAAGATCAAGTGGCCGCATTTTCTCCCACTTCCAGGGCTCCCGTAACTAATCTGCCAGGACCGGTGGAGAACAGATTGGCCGGAAACCTGACCGCGTCATCAGTTCCATCAAGGTAGATTCTAAAAATCGCACATGGAAGCAACTTGAACGCCGCACAGTTCATGTGCCCGGATACCAAGGCGCGACATCGATTCGATCCGCTGGCATGTATCCCGCCGCTCTGCATCGTAGGCCCCGGGGGCATTACAGACTCGGACCTCACGCGGTGCATCGCTATCCACGGGATTCGGACTGATTCGAACGCTACAGGAACCGAAGAAGCCAAAGTTCTATAACAAGGCATGACCGATCTCGAGAACGATCAAGACTCGCGGAGCGAATCGGCGCGCACGCCACCGACATCACTTTTGATGACTCGTGGCCAAGCTCGTGGCACTTCTTTTCGGCGCCGAGACAGAAGTACGAGATCAGCAAATGCGTGCATTTGGCAGCGCGAAGACACGGCACTTGCGAAGGACTGATTTACAAAGATCTTGGGGGGACTTGAACCTAGTCGAAACCCAGGCGCCAACTAGCAAACTCCGGCAGCAACGATCTATCCATTGCTATGACAAAGAGTTTTCCGCTGGACCAAGAGTTGATTGATTGATTCGCCGCCGAACCCACCTACGAAAGACGCTACACCCGCTCTTCCGTCGTTTGAACGTGATGTCTCCCCGATGCGGCCCGGGAAAACCATGGCGAAACTTGCCGTATACACGAGGTAACGGGAACGTCCGCGGTTTCTGTTCTTCTGTTCCGACACAAGCAGCGGGACGCCCATAGGGAGAAGGTCTGGGTCTCAATTCTTCGCAGAAGTGTGTTTACAGCATGTCTGATACATGGGCTGTTGCGAGGTGGGCTTCACGACATATACGCTTCCAAGTCTGCCAGGTCATTTACTAGTCACACGTATCGCCGGTATTTCTAGGCAACTGTGATGAGCAACAAACTATCTAACGAGGCGATGAGCGACAACAAGGTGGAGTGAGTGCGGGTATAATCAATCTTCGATGACAACTTTGTTCTTTCGGGTTGATGCTCAGCCAGTTTCGATCTGAGCGCCAAGCGTGTGCAGACTTGCCTTGTAGAAAGCAACGTGATTTTTGATGTGGCCTGCCTTGGTTTTGGGCTCGGCATAATACCTGGATGGCAAGTGTAAGAATCAGGCACGCTGGACGTCAAGCCTGACAACTGGCCATGCGACATCCTTTACGCTCTTTCCGTCGACATCGGCGGAGTAGTACGAGGCGGTACTGTGATTACCGGGATCAAACACGAAATCTATCTCTGTTGAATCCATGTGGACGATACCCTTTCCAGGCGCAGGTGCTTCTAAGTTGGTGCGGCGGGGAGATAAGCGATGCCAGTTTCGAGACGCGGCGCACTTACGAGGTGTTTGAGCTTGAGAGCTTGGTCTTGTGCACGGTGTCGGGCGGGAAGTAGAAATTACCCTCGAGGATGACGGGGGCGTCAGACTCTGCGAGCACGACGTTGTTGAGGAGGACTCGGACCATGGCGGCGAGGAAGAGATGGCTGATGGCGGCGCTTGTCTGGTCTGATAGGGCCGGGAAGAGCCGGAAGAGAGGTCAACAGATAACCACCAGCAAGCATCCCACAACGCAGCCAACCCCGCTTTGCGGGGAAGAGCGATGAAACAAGACGAGAAAAAATGGACAGCAAACTCCATCATCGGTGCGCCCGTCTCTTCTTTTCCTCCTTGTCCGCTACCGACCCTTTTCGCATCCGCAGCTGGGGCTGGGGGTGGTCTCGTTGCCAGCATAGCCACCTGTCCACTCGACGTCGTCAAAACCAAGCTACAGGCACAGCGGGCGGTCCTTGGCCAGCCAGGCTACCAGGGCGTCCTCGGTTCGTTTGCACCCAACATCATTTCCGACTTCATGTGTCTTATCCATCACTCTTCTTTGGTCAGATATCGTCAAGACTACCCTGAGACATGACGGTATTCGAGGCATGTATCGAGGTCTCGGTCCAACCATCCTCGGATATCTTCCCACATGGGCGATATACTTTGCGGTCTATGATGGCATCAAGCGGCGATTCGGTGAACCTCCCCTCGGAGAACCCCTGCCGCGCGGAAGAATCTACCCCGCAGCCCAGCCAAAGGGCTACCAGCCTGTCGTGCGAGACCATCCTTGGACGCTCCATATCCTATCCGCCATGACCGCTGGCGCGACCAGCACAACCTGTACGAACCCCCTGTGGGTCATCAAGACGCGCTTCATGGTATGCACCAACCCCTTGCCATCGACCCGATCTCGCGTGCAGACACACTCACATCGGCCCGCACGTCAGACACAGTCCCGACGAGAAGTGAGGTATAGACATACGTTCGACGCGGCCCTCTCGATCTATCGCACCGAGGGCATCCGTGCATTCTACCGTGGCCTGCTACCCAGTTTATTCGGCATCACTCACGTTGCCGTCCAGTTCCCGCTGTACGAGCAACTCAAAGTATGGGCACGTGCGTTGCGTTCTCGCCCGACGAGCACTGATCGATGACTGAACGCGTTCATAGAGGGTGACTCGACGGCTCCCCTGCGCAGTGGTACTATCCTTCTCTGCTCCGCCATAGCCAAGATGACTGCCTCCGTCGCCACATACCCCCACGAAGTCGTGCGCACGCGACTTCAGACGCTCCGACTACCCATCGCGGAGGATCTGTCATCAGATGGGATGATCAAGACGCATACGAAACGAAGCGTCATATACATCACACGCAAGATCGTACAAAAGGAGGGCTGGAGTGGCCTGTACAAGGGGTTATCCGTAAACCTATTCCGAACGGTGCCGAACAGCGCGGTGACCCTCTTATCGTGCGTGATCTGATCCAGAGATCGTGGCGGTTGACGCCAACTTTTGGTCGATCTAGATACGAACTGCTTATGCGCCATTTATCCTCGGCGCGATGACACGCCACACGAAACCGAGTCACCATCAGTGCGTGCTCAATACTACCCACAGGGACGCATTAAATGGCGTCCGCGCCCGATTAGAGCCGAGCCAAGCTTAACTCGCTCGCTGTGCAATACTTTAGACAACTACGTCTTACATTTAATTTATTCCTTTCAACCACATTCCCCTTGGCTATTTTTAGACGCTCTCCAGGGTGGGACGTTCACAGCCTTTTGATGCGGGGTTCCTCGAATTGACACGGGAGTCCGGTTCTGAAGCCACGTTTGAATGGAGTTATTAGGGGGGCAATGTGACGAGGACATGGGATCTCGTCCCGCGCTCATTTTCGTGCCCTCTTTTTGGGGATCGAGAAGCGGTGTTTGACCGCCGCATACGTCATTGATGTTCATCTTACCCGACCCTGCGCAACTAGAGAGGTGAGACGTGCGCTTGGTGCTGTCATACGGCTTCCAGGGACTTGTGCAGGCACCCGCTTCACGCGTCGGAACCATCCCCCCAGACAGTCCTATTCGAATATATGGCATCAAGTATGGCATCGTCGTCATTAGAAAACAAAAATGCTACGCTGTCGTATTGTATATCCCTGCGTCCACACACGCGAAAACAAAAAGGACCAAAAAGGAGAAAAGAGTCAGTAGGAAAAAAAGGTTCATTGGTGTCCGTCTCCCCGAGGATCAGCCGTCCGTCCAGCGTCCGTCCACACACAATACATAGTAAGCTTGGGCTGACTGATGGATGACTAGTAGTTAAAAGCGAGCGTGGGTTTTCCCCAAGATGGGAGTGGGAGGATGCGTGCGAGTGTGAAGGCGTGCACATGCTATGTCGGCAGCACCATTGAGGAATAAAGTGTTCAGCAAGGTATAAAAACAAGTTGTTGTTTCGCTGATGCAATGAATGGATGAGCCCTGAGGCGTGCGGCTACTGGAAAGTCGATGGTGGTTGTCTGGACAAAACTCGGAAGGGCATCGTCCGCACAGAAGAGCACAAGGTAATTACCGAATAGCGAGCAAATGAGATAAGGGCAGTCTGCGAACAAAAGACTGACCAGCGAAAGCGTGAAAAGTGGCAGCTGTGTAACTATACCGGTCAGAAAGCGAGAAGCAGAGAGAACATGCAACACCACTACACGCCACGAGGGAAGAGCGACAACAGGAGGAGTGCTGCAACGCAGACAAAAGGTATCCGAACGATGTGTCAACCACAATGAGAACCGAGCTGCAAATAAAATAAAAAGTAAACGCGTACAAGAACTCCTGAGCTAGTGATGTTGCACCGTATCACCGGCATCACTCAGGGTTTCCACTCTATATCCTCTTGACGAGCTAACACTCCGAATATCCCTGCCTTCTTCAGCCAGTTCCCGATTAATCAGAGCATCTTCCTTGCTTTCTTCGGGTTCTTCCACTGTCGCATCGGCAAATTCAGGCTTTCGTAAAGCCTTCCTAAATGCATCCGCCATGATCGCTGCATCAGCACCTGAGAAAGGTCCTTGATCGCCGGCGGAATGTGTCCTCGAAATGTCCGAAACTCCGTCGGGAGATACAATCGAAGATGGTCGGTGATACTCTGAAGAACTTCGTCCGCCGCCTCCAGCTACTGCACTTGCGAGTAATGGTAGCTGTGGCGAGTTTGACTTCTGCACATTCGCCATCATGGGTGCAGATGAGCCCATAGACCCACGGTGGGCGAGTTGCTCGCGTCGTCGTAGGCGTCGCATGAACAGCCAAACAAGAACCCCTCCCGCAACAATGGCAAGAAATCCCAGCACCACAATAACCGCAATAGCCCAGTGTGGGAAGGCCGAACTATCACTGGATAGTTGGATGCTACCAGACGGTGATGAGGACACGGACGAAGCGGATACTCCCGATGCCTTAGATGCCACAGAGGCAGTTGAGAGAGTCGAGAGGGTGGAAAGAGAGGACTGTGACATCGAAGCGACTACCGAGTCTGCATACGTTGTTTCTGGTAGACAGAAAATCGTCAGGAGCGAATGCATTCGATACATCGATCGCACATACGAATGGCGAAGAAAGTAGGGTTCGTGGTTTGCGAGCCATCGAGTCCATTCTGGTTCGTTATGACCCAATAAAATGGAAAAGAAAAGTTTCCACCGCCAGGTTGCCATGTTGAACCTTTGTCACCAAACCAGCTATCATTGACTGGCAAGTTATATGTCCCCGCGGAACCAGTAGGGTTGGGATAATTCACGGTGCTGAACAATGGCTGCAAGGTATCCCCATCGAAAAGGTATATGTTCACCAAGTTGGTCTGATCGATTTGCGGACGTCGACTGTTCCCTGGGAGGCGGTGGGTATACTAATGGACTAAAACGCACCAAAAACTTACAAACGACTGCTGCCCATTGATGCTGGATAACCTGGTCACCAGCGGTAGGATAGCACGTCACATTGTCGTTGTTGGCGTAAATCTGGCAGTCGTACTTGGCTTGGTCTGACAAGGGATCGCGCGTGTCATCAGCGAAATGCGGAAGCGAGCGACGTGTTTGACGAGAGGTTTGACCCACCCACTGCGGAGCTGTCCGAGATAATGGTGCCCTGCCTCTTCGCGAGCATTGGCATAGGGAGTGGTAGCGGGTCTGGTGTTCTTACCCGGTTCGATCTCTGGTAAGGTATTGATGGAGAGGCCGTTCGTGCTGGCCAAGGCGAGTTGTCATATGGACCCGGGGACATTACAAGGGATCGAAAGAGGAGATAAAATAAAAGATTTTCGGAAGCTGAGTCTAGGATTGGGCGAAGACTGCGTGGCGAGGGACAGCGGGGTCGAGAGAATAAGTGATATTATGGTTGCGAATTCGCGGGGATTGACCGGGGCGGGGGCGGAAACGAGAGGAGGCTCCTTGACGACGTCTTGCACGACGAGGACGATGCGGTCGGGGACGGCAGCGGCAACGACGGAGGAGGGAGCGGCGACGAGCAGCAAGGGACGGAGAGCGACGAGTCGAAGGACACTCGCAGCGTTGCAAAACCAGAATTCTCCCAATGACCCCGAAAACTCTTATTATTAGTTACATAATATTCCGGTTGCATTATCCGAGGTTCTATATATCAAGGGTTATATGTACGAGCAGTCCCAAACAACTTCTGTGCTCAGCCTGACGACAGGCCTGGGTTCATCACGTATCCCTTGTTGCATGCTTGTTGACATCACCCGTCAGTATATTAAAGTCATGGCTGCAGACATAGACGACTCCTGCTCGCGGCGTAAGACAGCATCCTGGGGCCACCCGAAGACGTCTTTGATCATCATCACATGGCACACACGGTGTCTGGGGACATTCTCAAGTTCAAAGATAGCCAACAAACTACTGACCTCGATTGACCATCTACCAGGTGGTTCCAGGTGCACACTACGGCGCGGTTCGCCGAGTCAGCTTGATCGCATGTAAAACGGCAACACGTCAACCTGATACGCAGTTCAACTTCGCGCCGGTTTGATTATGTAATTACAAAATCAGTTGCTTTAAATTAAGCGCTTACCTCCCCCGCACAAGTCTAAGGGTGGGCTCTGAGCAGTTTTACACCAAAAACGCGTCACGACAACGACCAAAGAAGACATTGCATCTGCGACGGTGCAACCCGTGTTGTATTTCTAGTAGGAGATCATCGCTTGTCAGCAGAGTGTTGGAGACTCCCGCTGTGTCAAATGCCTCCGAGGATCCAGGCTTTCAAGTGACTCCACTGATTGTATGTCGGTGTCGAAATTGAGCCGGCCGAGCACAAGTTGGTTCGGGATTAGTTCGGGACACCACAGGTCGCTGGCGGACAATTTGGCGCTGGTAGTGTTCAAACGTTCATGATGGGGGTTTGCCATTACAAGCATATACTGTATACGCCATTTGCGTAAATCCATAACCTGTGCAATGCCCCGGCATCACCCTCATGTTCACGAACACGAAACTGCAGATCACGATGAGCACGAAGAGCAAGACAACCCAATCTACACTACGCGTCGCGCCAGAAGCGCTCTTGAACTTCGAGCACGACCTGCTATGGCCCCTTCCACGCGTTTTCCTGCCCACCTCCCTCGCGCTACTGGCTTGTCCGCCTTCATCGGAGAAGGGTTCATCTGGCGGAAGCCCAAGATCACTCAGATCACAACAGCACCAGGCCAACTCGGTGCCGGCGAGACAGAAACCGAACCGGACGAACCGGTGAGCAGTTTTGGTTCCACGCGTTGTCACAGGCGGTTCTAAACGCACTTTATCCACTCTCGTCCAGCCAAACCATCTTCCGACTACCCGTATAATGCCTGTTTCAGAACCTTTGGTCCCACCCAGTGTCGTGACCATGTTGCTCTTCGAATCCTCGCGTCTCTTGTCCGTTGTTCCCGCGGGTTTCGGTGTATTGGTTAACGCCTGGTGCTTGTGGTGTCCGCCCGGCCACTCGCCCACGTATGGTTCATCGGATCGTCATTTCAACAGACCCGAGCGAACCGAAGGGTGGGGTCGAAGGTGTCCGCCCGATCGAGGAGATTATTTCATCGCCGTCCTGTGGGTACGTGTTCTTCCTTCCGTAATCCCAACCGTGTTATCATGCGTGGCTCGACAGGCACTTCTCACCGCACACCAGTGTCTCAAACTGACCACCGGACTATTACACCGCTGGCGTGCATATTATTCTCCTCTCTCCACCCTCATCCGTCTTCTCGCGTTACAGGCAATATGCTGGCCTGCCACCCATTTCACGCTGGGCATCGTCGGAAGTCTAGGAACGAACGCCACGTTTGGCGATGACAGTATCACTATTCTCGAAAGTGCGCTCTTACGGTGGACGACAGCCCGTCCTGATATCTGTTGGGCAGTCATCGGAACGACGACATGCATTTCACGAAGCATCCAAATATGGGTCACCAGCAACCTATTATTGTCCACGAGCTCGGGCTCGAGAACTAACTTGACTGCTACTGTTCCAGACCGGCCGAGACCGAGAAGAGCCCACGTGGGGGAAGAGACAAGGAAGCTGACTGGGAGGAAGTGGGATTGGGCCATTGTGGCAAGAGTGTGCATGCTTCCCGCAGGGTGCTTGTATTTCGTGATGGCTTGGATTGCAGCATGGAGAAGAGAAGCGGGGGGTTGCTGAGGTTCGTTGATTATTAGTGTCCCTCTTATGTTATTTGTCGCGCACTTTATCGTTTACATATAGTATGTCATACCCTTTTACCTATTCGAAGACAAGGCTGCATCGAAGTTCCAAACGTTCAGCACATGGAATCAATATAGGGATTGCATATAAGGGAACACTTTACAAACAGAAGGTATCGTAAGTAATACAAGAGATTCCTCAAGCATGACATAGCGTAAGTAATAGACTGTAATAGAGCGCATAATATCCAAGTCCTCGATCAGCTGAAACGTAAGACTCAGATGTAAAACATGGACCCAGCCAGATTCGGATGAATGCCGTTACCCCACGCCTTCGTGGCATTTTCAAACACCTTCTCTTCCTCTTCCTCCTTGTTCCCCTTCTTCGACTTCCCCTTTGACGTCGTGGTCGTCTTGTCTTCAGAGACCAAGAACTCATTCAAATAGCACCGGCCGCGCTCGCAAGCAAGATCGGCATAGTATGCCGGGGGTATGAGACTGACCGATCTGGTCGCGCGCGCATAGAGGTAGCTGGCCGTGTTGATGCCTTGCTGAACTTCGTCCGCGCCGAGCTTGCTTTCGTCATACACGACAGTGTAATGCGTGGGCTTCACGTGGCCCTGCAGACCCGCGTGGGCTTGGAGATAAAAGTCAAAATCGAACCTGTTAAAAACGCGTTGAATCCTCGTGGGGGGACGAATAAGGTATAATACGTACACTGCGGTGATGCCCTGGTCGACCACGGTCCCTGGGCGGGTGTTGCCGTTCTTGTCCCCGAGAGCATCGGAGGGCCAATTTCGGACGTGGTGGCGCTTGCCGCATATGATGATCGTCAATTGAGGTCGATAGGGTTTTCCTTGAGGGCCACCCTTTGGGTTCACTCGCCCGAAAGCTTCGATCATCTTGGGAAGCTCTTCTTTGAGGACAGTGTCGAATTGTCCCTATGACGCACTTCAATAAAACAGGCCAGAGTGAGTATCAAATAACGTACCTCGGATACGCCGTCTCGGAACACAAATACTCGTTCAGGGAGGGACTTGCTGACTTCTTGATATCGCTTCAAGCGTTCGATCATCATGGGGGAGAGATCCGTAATCATCTGTTCATAGAAAACGTCTTATTATCGTAATCCGTCACCATGAACAATAAAATGCTCACCTCCTTTCTCGACTTCTGGCACCTCAAGCTAGCTGGGAACTGAGCAAAATTGCTGTCTACGCTCGCCACCACAGCTGCGATGGACGGCGTTCCATCGGTACTCCCAGGTCCAGGATGGGTGACGTCCATGCCAACCAGCATCGTCTTTGTCTTCGTCAACCACTGTAAGCTCCTCTCGTCCAACTTGTGATTGATGCCTCCAAGCTTCGTATTGACTTTCAATGCGACGTTCGAAAAGTACTGATCTTGCTTCCTGGGATCCGTGAGGACCTTGTTGGATAACATATGGATGGTGTGTATCCCCAACTCGACATCACAGATACGTTTGATGCCGGGATAGATATAATTGTCGCGCCTGGATAAAATGACGAGCATAAACGATGGATTTCCACGTCGCGTTTGATTCTCCCGGATAGTCGAGCGAAGTTGAGCGAGGGATTGTTGTCTGCCAGGATCAGTTGCAGGGTTTGTCAGAACGACGTTCAAAAGGGCAGGTGCGCTGTTGGGAGTGATGCCTGTCATCCCGCTCCTTTCGCACTTTCCAGCGAATCCCTTCCAGAGGCCTATTAGCTGAGGGTCGTCGGGTCCATTAAAGACGCGTTGTGGACCATCCGTGACCACCAAGATCCACCACGACTTCACGGCACCACCGACATGGAATTTGACGTCGAGGATATTCCAAGCCCCGTTGTTCACTCTTGGGGGCTGGCCGCCTCTATAGCTGACGTTCGGAGGCTGGAGCTCCCGGAATGGGACGCAAGCCATGTCGTGACTAACAGCAAGGCCAAAGTTGGATAGCATTTGGTTGTTTGGCGTCAGTCCCAGTAGTGGGAAACCCTGGTTGAGGATGGCATGGGCATTCTCTGCGGGACGCTTGCACGCGTAGCGGAGCATCAGCGTTGTCTGTTGATCATCGAGTTTGCCACGGAACGGCTGGCCAGGCCCAATCTCGCATAGCTCGGGTGGCACATAGATGGGGTGTTTGGACATCGGACCTGCGATATTGACAACGGGCAAGTTGGGGTGTTTGAGAGTGATGTTGTACTCTGCGCGAGGGGGTACACGTCAGCTGGCTGGTCGCTCGGTTACAAGTCGTCACACGTACTTTTCTTGAAATACTGTTCGACGGACATCTTCGGGCTCTTGAATTCCTCGCAAGGGAAAAAAGTGTTATTGGCCGTCGTCGACATGATTTCCTTCAACGGCTTCGTCTGCTTGTAACCTAGATGATTGGTGGTCACTTTGAGCTTCTGCGCAAAGCGTTTAAGCATGGCCCCATTCGACCGTTGATGGAACTCCATTATGGCCTGGGCAAGGTTCCCCGGTTTGTAGAATGCCGTCATGCAGACGCCGACGTTGACCATGAGTTCCTTATAGACTGGCCGGGCGGACATGAAGAACCCCCTCCATGCCTCTACCCCGATGGAGAGTTCCATGGCCTGCAAACCGGTAGGAAAGAAATAACGGTTCTTGCCAACACGAACGCCGTTGTGGGAAGCATGGTGCTGCAGCACCAAATTGTGTGCCGACACGATCGGGGCAGAATCGTACTTTCGGGACTCGGGGTTCCCGTTGGTAAAGCTGGGGTGATGCAGTCAGTAAGCGAGACGAGTTTGTGATGACTGGTCTTACGCATTGAGTTCGCTGGACTTGAGTTCCCGGGTGAAATTAATAGAGATGGTATAGGTCTTGTCGCGTTGGGTAGGCTTGGCTTGGCCCTCCTTGAGGAAGAGGACAGGAACCTCGAGCGGTTGGGGCAGCTTCTTCGAAGAAACCAGTCTGGCGCTACCATCATGCGCAATGAACGGCGCGTATTCCCGCCAGCCTGGATGGGCGCTGTCCTCGAGCAACTTGAACAGGCGGGCCTTGATGCTCTTGAGGTCAGTCGTGGGAGTAATCTCCACGTGGTAGTCATAGATGACCCCCGCCTTTGGAAACTTGACAGCGAAGAAGTTGGCCCGGAGAACCCCAGGTTTGCCAAGCGTCCCGAAACCGGGACGCGTCGGTCGTGCGGGGTCATGCCGAATTGTCTTGAGTGTCTGGAGGAGCGCGCCGGAGGTCGCGAGACGCTGATCAACAGATGGGGGACCTCCGAATACTGCATCTCCAGAAGCCCCCACACCTGGTGGCCCAGCGCCTCCACCTCTGCCTCCTCCTCGATATCCACCCTGAGGTGGGTAGCCACCGCCGGGACCACCTCTTCCGGGCGGGCCGGGGCTATCTCGTCTGGGTGGGCCACTGGGGGGACCGGTGCCACCACCACCACCACGGGGCTGACCGCGACCACGGCCACGGTTGCCTCTGCCTCTGTCGGTACTCATGATGGGTTACGTGTCAATGTTGTTGTTGGAGTGGAAGAAAAATGTGTCGTGGCGCGTTCGTCAAGGGTTGTCCCGATACTTATAGCACTTTCCCGCGCCTTATCATTGGCCAGTGCCCAAACCGGTGCCGTGGGTGAGTCACATTGACTGCGTTGGAATTCTCCACCAATAGGATCTAGTGCTTGTCACCGTTGCTGTGTCTTTGCCGAGTGATGTACGGAACAATCCACAACAATGCATGCACGCAAATTGATTTCAGGCATAGACATGACGCGTGTGCACGACGGTGGAAACAGGGCATAGTAATTGCCCCAAACGCGTTCAAATAAACCAATCAGTCACCCTCGCATATCAACAATTACTCCACATGGGGGATATCACAACCAGCAGCTCGTGCGAGTCGTATGACGTTCTCAGCCTGCATCCCACCCACCTTCAGCCTCGACCCAGCTTGTCCACACAATGAGACACACACCTGTTTCAGCATGGGCGCATCAATCATCTCTTTACCTCCACCTTCCATTTCAAGTCCAAATGCGCCCTTTTGATTGGAATGCGCGATATTCATTCGGTGGAGGATCTTAGCAGCACGGAGGATCTCTGCATTTCCAATCGACATTACATCCGATACTGTCATCAGTAATCGAAATTCGGGATAGGATGTGGGACGCACCGTGGAAAGTGGGTACAAAGGAGGAGTTAACAGTCACCACCTGATTTGGATGAATTACTTGCTGCGCGTCGAACATGAGGGTGCCAAGTCGATGGGGCGAGGAACTCAATCATACCTTCCCAGTAAAGCCGAGTCGCCTGCCATCTTCGCATTCCTCGCGTAAATATTCTGGGTCTTTGTAATTCACGCAAACCTAGAATGCTGGTCAGACTCCGATTCGATGAAGAGCGAGGCGTGGGTGTACCATATCTATGGCTTCGAGTCCGAACGCCTTGGCCGTGATCACAATCTGGGAACGTACAAAGAGCAATTCCTGTTTGGACATCGTCCGCACCACAGACGTGTCAGCGCAGTCTGTAACGAGAGTCGCACGTGGAATCTTGGGCAAAAAGGTAGTGGGACGTACAATCCTCTGCGGCAAACTGGTAGCTG
The DNA here is from genome assembly GCA_038092515.1 of Boletus subparvulus. Taxonomy (NCBI): domain Eukaryota; kingdom Fungi; phylum Basidiomycota; class Agaricomycetes; order Boletales; family Boletaceae; genus Boletus; species Boletus subparvulus. Next base: position 12,751 of record JBBPQL010000405.1, on the reverse strand, counting down.
AGCGTTAAAATTCCGTGGACCAGAATGGCGGAGTGAACTTGCCAGAAGCGCTGTCAACTCTCCGCCCTTCTCAACCCCAAATTCTGACCTCCAGCTGGCAATATCCCCTAAGCCTATAACAGAGCGTGCACTCTCTATGCTGGCCACGATGCGCAGCGCGGCGGAAGACCGATTCAAATTACGTATGGTACGAGAGACATAGTTCAGATCTCGGACGGAGTGAATCTTGGGAAGAACGAGGGTGCCCACGGATGGGTGTCTGAGCTTTCCCGAGGACCTTCCGTTGGCTTCAAGTGACAGAAACAAGACGAGGGACGTACAATCTCATCTATATCGTCCTCGAAAAAGGGTGTACTTATATCGTTCAGTCGGACGGCGACGCGCTCGGAAGTAGGCAGGCTCTCCTTGGGTGTCCTCTGTCGCTCCTCGTCAGCACCACGACGCCACGTCAAGTCGTAGACCCACGGACATGCAGGAATTGGCTTAGCCGCTGCCTTGCCGCATTCTTTTCGTGTGAGGTGGGAGTAACGCTGTCTTCGAGGTCATAAATTACAACATCTGGGGGAACTCCGAGGTTGAGTGACTTCTCGAGCATGCGATCTGATGAGGCGGGGACTGCGAGGTCGGATTAATCGATGGAGCATAGTGGAAGCAGTTGAGCAACAGACCATAGAGGTACGAGCGACGTAAGGTGGGGTCGCTGGGCGTGGAGGTGCTCAGCAGCCTCCGAGAGGCCGTGAGGTTGGAGAACCTGATATGCCGTGCAATGCCGTAGTACGTGGTAGCACACTGAAGACCTGAGGTTCGTATACGTGCATTCATCCTTGAGCCTGTGTACAACGTCGTCAAGGCCGTCATGATATAGTGCTCCTGAAGGACGTAGACCGCACACTCCCACCATCCGAGCCGGTCTAGGAAACTGCTACTTAATATCCCCGATCAAATATTACACGGACATGTGGGGGCGATAGTAGACGACATCCGAGTCGTACATATCGACGTCGAGCAATATACATGAACTACTGTTCACTTGCCAATTAACCCAGTCCAATCATACTTGTCGTATTTCTTCTTGAAATCGTCTATTCGATCTTTGTACTGCCGACGATCCGTTTTCTTCGGTCGTCTCCACCGCCTTGGCTCAATATCCATCACGTTCCCTATGATCTCTCCCGCAAAGTACCTATAGCCAGCCGGTCAGTGAAAAGACAACACTACATCGCAGCCATGAACCCACTTGGGGAATTCACCACCTCCTTTCTCTCCTTCGTCGAGACCACCATCTTCCTCTCCCAGAGCGGTAGATTCCCCAGTGCCTTCGATGACATGTCCGTAACCACGTTCACCTTTGTGGTCAAATTGGACCATAAAGTAGGGTAGGTTGGGAACCATCGCGCGACGGAATCCTCCGGGACGTGAAGAAAAGTCGATGACTTTTTTGTGTTGAGACCATTCAGCTTCGGATGCCAGTATAGATTCCTATGCACAATTTCATTCTCTAGAACCAAAAAGCGATACGAGCACTATACCTTGAAGAACTGGGGAATGACATCATACTGCGCCCAAGGAAGAGGCACGCATTCGATGCACGTGTGCCTCTGCCATTTGAGACTAATTACCGTTTCATAGAATACGACGCCCTTGTCCTCCTTCGCAAACATCTTCATGAGGCTCTTCATAAAGTTCTGCAGGTGCCATAATTAATCTCTCGAAAATCAGAGGAGTGTATACATACCCGAACTTCATCCCAAACGTCGTCATCGGCTTCAAGCATCGTCAAGTGATGCTGAATGGGAACAATGAGACAATGCCCTTCCAGTAGCTCCTCAGTGAGAGTGCAAGAGAGGTAAACTCGGGTTCCCATAGCAACAATAGGTGCTTTGGGTGGAGAGTCATCTTCCCCGTAGCAGAACTGACAGGTGGTCAAGGCTTTCTGGGTGCGTTTATAGTCTGTAACGGAATAAAAATACGGCGTTAAGAACATGCACGCAAGTCAGACGGTCGAGGTGTATACCGTTAATGGCGAATTGCCGCTTCATCGCATCGGAGCGCATTTTTTGCCTTGCGAGACGTTCAGCGTTGTCGTCGATGTAATCAAGGTCATTCTGAGAATGTGATAAGCGACAGGTAGGGAGTTAAGGAGTGGGGAGGACGAACCTCGAATTTGCCGTCGCCCGTTAGGGCCTTGGCATATTGGGCGTCCAAACTTTTCTGGTCAGAGATGCCAGCACCAAAACGTTCTTGACGCAACATCTCTCCGAGAGTAATTTCGTCGTCGTCGGCATTGTAGCGCACGATGTCACCGGTCTTTGGGTCGCGAGTTTCGAACTGAAATATCTCTGGTCAGGATGGTCGAAAGCACCGCGGTGGACGGAAAACGACCTTCTCTTTCTTCTTGCGGTTACCCGGAAGCGGTCCTGCATCGTCTTTGCCATGCCCCACGTCATACAAGCGCCCGTGTGCATCCAAAGTGGGCAACACCTCTACCTTGGTCCTTACAATAGGTTCTCCAGGTTCACCATGAACCTTCCGCAGCTGTTCCTCATATTCTTCCTCAAGCTTGGCTGCATTCGGAGCGTTCATGAGTCTCGCGCGTAAAACCTGGGCTTGCAGTTTGTTCAACGACGAGGGGGACATCGCGCGTGTGGTGGAAACGGCGGCAGCGGAGGGAGTCATGACGCTGGGAATAGGCGTATGTGATTGTGCGAGCGGTGACGCCGCCTGAGAGGGTAAACGCAATGAGTCAAGTCGGCGGTCGGCGACTGGCTTCGCCAACCCAGCAGCGGGAGAAGGGGTCGTGGGTACACTGTTGTCCGCAGTAGTCGGTCGACGGAACGAGCTGCGACTCGATGCGCCGCTAACACCAACGTCTGTGAACGTGAAGCGTTTCTCGCCTGCCACGTCACGATCTCTGCCTTCGTGGTTGGTGGTTCTCTGTGTGCTGCGCCTGCCTTCTCGCTCGTCCAGGATACGTCGCTCTTCCTTGGCCTCTTCGAAAGCTTGGATGGTGCCAAAGCGCTCGAGGGCGACTTCTTCCACTGGCTTGTTTTCCTCCTCGGCGGTTTCGTAAACTCTACGTAGTCGCATCATGCGCCAGCTTGACCCTGGTCCACCGGGGGTGATGGATTTCGGAGGAGGCGGGGCACTCGCTTCGGTGCTGCTACCTTGTCGCATGTCCACGTTAAGCTCCCGATCACTCACTTTTGGCTGCAACGAACGAGGTCGGTAAATCGTAGCGACGAGTCAAGGGTGTGAAATACCTTGTCCGGGTCCGGTTTGTCCGGCTGTGGCTGACGCTTCTTCTCTGTGCCGAGGGAAGAGAAGAAGTCAACAGTATCGCCAGGGGTGCGTCCAGAAACAGAGGACTCTGCGTAGCCGTCTGTGTACGACTCGTCCCCGGTAGGAAACTGTTGTGCGAGGGGCCGGGAGGAGCTGGAAGGGAGTGGCGCATCGGATGGTGGTAGAAGCATCCATTCGTCACGCTGCAGTTTCGCTTCCGTGCTCGTGGTCGGTGGAAGGACGGGCTCTTCTTCGGTGGCCTGTGCATGGGAGGTCAACCTGAGACTCTCTGCGGTCGGTATGTCCTTTGCGAGAAGCTGAGGACTTGGTATGAGCATGTGCCCCACGAGGAAACAACTCGCGTACAGACCCGCTCGCCGTCAATGTCGATGTTCTTCTCCACCCACATATCGTCGTCGTCGGGGTCATCGTCGGTGATGAGGACCGAGTCGTGTGCGCTGTGTCTGTACTTTTTGCTCGACTCGCGGTGGGATGATTTGTGTTTCTTTTTCGTGCTGTGTTCACCGTCCTTGTCTCTGTTGCGTTTGCTTTTCGATCGTCCCTCGCCCATGGTTGGAGCCAACGTTGGGTTCACCCAAATAGGCAATCTCCTAACTTGCACCTGCTCAGGAGTCAGTCACTGGGTACTTATCGTTGGGGCCATCCATTCGCATCAGCGGTGGAGTTCTCTGGGCTCCGTTCCGAAGCTGTCGTGGGACGATATGTCCAGATGATGCATTACCCAAGTATGATCGCGTCCGTCGCCGTCCAATGTACCTCGAACGCACAGCGGAGTCTGGTCTTGCATACTAGATCTGAATCATCTTTTTTTCAAGCGTTCCGCCCGAGGTTGGTGACAACTTGAAACAAATATTTAAATAGTAACTCGTTCGAGACTCGCCGTCAGACGGTGATGGTATTCAACAACTATCAAATGGGGGATCCGAGTGTCGGGTTATTTACCACCGTAATATCTATCGACATGCATGTACATTAAGAAACAACCATTGCAAAATTCCCACTCGAAGGCAAGTTCAAGTAAAATAGTGCGAAAATCACGATTCGAATAGTGACGAGTGCCTAGTACGTACGCTTGCAAGGGAGAAGTCAAGGCTTTGCGACCTCGGGGTCGCGAGAGGACTAACGAATTTACATACTGCCTTGAGTCAGTCCAAGTAACGGCAAATAGTGTGAAAGAGGCTCACCTATGTCATGATTCACGAAATCCTGGCCTGCTTCGCAGGGGACAAGTCAGGGCTCACCGACCCCGTGACGATCTGATAGGATGCGTCTCATCTCGCTTTGGACAGATGACGGTGCCAGTGATGTCGCTGAGAGGTCCTCAAGCGGAGGGTTGTGCACTGGCACCACGGAAAGTAAGTATTCCACCACATCCACCTTTCCCTTCATGATTGCAACTCGCAGCGGCGTGTCTCCGTCTGAATTGGGTGCCCGAGTGTCGCAACCATAAGTAACGAGGGTCGCGATGATATAACGGCAATAGGCAGAGTTATCATCACTCTGTATCGCGGTGAATAGAATGTCGCAGGGAAGGGGAATGCTCAGAGAGAGGAGATACTTGATAGTCTTGATACGCCCTAGATGTACAGCAATGTGGAGCGGTGTTTTCCCATCATCGTTGGGCGCCGCGGGTTCGCAATCACACCCGACGAAAAATTTAACAGCCTCAAGAGCGCGGCCATCGTCATCTTCGTCCGAATCCTCATAAGGATAGACACCCCGAGTTGCAAAGTGTAACACGGTGTCTCCATTTGATACCTTCATCAAGACACTCGCTCCTTGTGTAATAAGGTATCTGGCGACAGAGACGTAGCTTCGTTCAGCAGCAATATGAAGGGGAGTTTCTCCACGAGAGTTGGCTTCGAGGGGATCACAGCCATAACCAACCAGTAATTTCACAGCTTCCAAAACATCGTTGTCATCATTGAAGCATCGCAACGCGTTGTGGAGCACAGAGTCTCCGTCGCCAGGGTGTGTAAGAACATCGACTCTGTTTTCGACCAGAAAGCGAATCATGGGCGCTGTGTTCCAACGCGACCAGTCACGGTTCAATGTGAGAAGAAGATCGGGAGGGAGAGGAGCGCCAAGGGTAAGGAGGTGTCGTGCCGCAGAAATGTGGCCTCTTTCGACAGCGATGTGAAGAGGAGTGTTTCCATGAGAATTGGCTTCGAAGGGATCACAGCCATAGTCAACCAAGATTTTCACGGCCTCCAAAGTCTCCTCGTCATCGTTGATGCACCGCAACGCGATGTGGAGCACAGAGTCTCTGTCGCTAGCGTGTGCATGAACATTAACTCCATTTTTCACCAAGAAGCGGATCATGGGTGTTGTGCTCCAACGCGACCGGTCGCAGTTCAATATGAGAAGTAGATCAGGAGGGAGAGGAGTGCCAAGGGTAAGGAGGTATCGTGCAGCAGAAATGTGGCCTTGTTCGACAGCAATGTGAAGAGGGGTGTTTCCACGAGAATTGGCTTCGAGGGGATCACAGCCATACTCAATCAATATTTTCACGGCCTCCAAAGTATCCTTGTCATCATTGAAGCACTGAAACGCGATGTGAAGCACAGAGTCTCCATTGCTAGCGTGTGCATGAACATTGACTCCGTTTTTGACCAAGAGGCGGATCATGGGTGCTGTGCTCCAACGGGACCATTGGCGGTTCAATGTAACAAGTAGATCAGGAGGGAGAGTTGCGCCAAGGGTAAGGAGATATCGTGCAGCAGAAATGTGGCCCCTTTCGATAGCGATATGAAGAGGGGTGTTTCCACGTGAATTAACTTCAAGGAAATCACAGCCATGGCTAACCAAGGCTTGCACGGCCTCCAAGGTCTCCTTGTCGTTATTGAAGCACTGCAACGCAATGTGAAGCACAGAGTCTCCATTGCTAGCGTGTGCAAAAACATCGACTCCTTTGTCCACGAGGAAGCGGATCATGGGTGTTGTGCTCCAATGCGACCGGCCATGGTCCAATGTGACCAGTAGATCAGGAGGGAGAGGAACACCAAGGGTAAGGAGGTATCGTGCAACAGAAATGTGGCCTCGTGTGACAGCGATATGAAGAGAGGTATCTCCACGAGAATTGGCTTTGAGGGGATCACAGCCATAGCCAACGAGGAGTTTCACAGTTTCCAAGGCTTCATCGTCATCATAGTATAAGGACTGCAATGCGATGTGGAGCACAGAGTCCCCGTCGCTAGCGCGTGCAAGCACGTCGACTCCGTTTGCGACGAGGAAGCGAATCATGAGTACTGTCTTCTGAGCCGGCCAAGAACCATTCAATGTGACAAGTAGATCTAGAGGGAGAGGAGGGCCACGGGTAAGGAGGTGTCGTGCAGCAGAAACGTGGCCTCGTTCGACAGCGATATGAAGAGGGGAGTTTCCACGAGAATTGGCTTCGAGGGGATCACAGCCATAGCTGACGAGGAGTTTCACAGTTTCCAGGGCCTCATTGTCATCACATAAGGACTGCAACGCGGTGTGGAGTACAGAGTCCCCATCGCTAGCGCGTGCAAGCACATCGACTCCGTTTGCGACGAGGAAGCGAATCATGGGTACTGTCTTCTTACTCGACCAATAACCCTTTAACGTGGCAAGTAGATCTGGAGGGAGAGGAGCGCCAAGGGTAAGGAGGTATTGTGCAGCAGAAATGTGGCCTTGTTTGACAGCAATGTGAAGAGGGGTGTTTCCACGACAATCGGCTTCGAGGGGATCACAGCCATAGCTGACCAGGAGCTTCACAGCTTTCAAAGCTTCACTGTCATTGTATATGGACTGCAACGCGATGTGGAGCACAGAGTCTCCGTCGTTACTAGCGTGTGCAAGAACATCGACTCCGTTTTCGACCAGGAAGGGGATCATCTGTATTGTGCTCTGCCATCCACAAAAATTCCATGAGACAAGCATGTCAGGAGGGAGAGAGGAGCCAAGAGTAAGGAGATATCGTGCAACAGAAATGTGGCCTTGTTCGACAGCGATATGAAGAGGGGTGTTTCCATGACAATTGGCTTCAAGGGGATCACAGCCATAGCTGACTAGGAGCTTCACAGCCTTCAAGGCCTCACTGTCATCGTATAAGGACTGCAACGCGATGTGGAGCACAGAGTCTCCATCGCTACTAGCACGTGCAAGAACATTGACTCCGTTTTCGACCAGGAAGGGGATCATGTATGTCGTGCTCTGCCATCCACGAAATTCCCATGTGACAAGCACGTCAGGAGGGAGAGAGGCGCCAAGTGTAAGGAGATATTGTGCAACAGAAACGTAGCCTCGTTTGACAGCAATGTGAAGAGGAGTGTTTCCACGAGAATCGGCTTCGAGGGGGTTACAGCCATAGCTGACCAGGAGTTTCATGACCTCCCAAGCTTCATCATCATTGTAAAAGCACTGGAACATCATGTGGAGCACAGAGTCTCCGTTGCTAGCACGTGCAAGAACATTCACTCCATTTTCGACCACAAGGGTGATCATGCGTGCTGTGCTCCACCATCCGCGACATTCCCATGTGACAAGCAGGTCAGGAGGGAGAGAGTCGCCAAGGGTAAGGAGATACCGTACAACAGACATGTGGGCCCGTTCAACAGCAATGTGAAGCGGGGTGCTTCCCTGAGAATTGGTTTCGAGAGGATTACAGCCATAGCCGACCAGCAGTTTCACGGCCTCCAAAGCTTCGCCGTCATCGTAAAAGGCTTGCAACACGAGGTGGAGCACAGAATCACCATTGCTATTGTGTGAGAGAGCATTAGCCCCGTTTTCGACAAGAAAGCGGATCATGCGTGCTTTGCTCCGAGTCCAAGGCAATCGGTCATGGTTCGATGCGACCAAAAGATCAGGAGGGAGTGGAGCGCCAAGGGTAAGAAGATATTGTGCAGCAGAAATGTGGCCTTCCTCGACAGCAATGTGAAGAGGAGTATGTCCCCGAGAATTGGCTTCGAGGGGATCACAACCATGGCCAACCAGGAGTTTCACAGCCTCCAAAACATCGTTGTCGTCGATGAAACGCCGCAACGTAACGTGGAGCACAGAATCTCCGTCGCTAGTGTGTGCGAGAGTATTTGCTCCATTTTCGACCAGGAAGTGGATCATGGGTACCGTCCTCCAACCCCATTCGTGACGGTGCAATGTCACAAATAGGTCAGGAGGGAGATGAGCACCAAGGGTAATGAGATATCGCGCAGCAGAAATGTGGCCTTTTTCGACAGCGATACGGACAGGAGTTTCACCACGAGAGTTGTCTTTGAGGGGATCACAGCCATAGCCAACTAAGGCTTTCACGGCATCCAAAGTCCCCTTGTCATCATTGAAGCACCGCAACGCAATGTGGAGCACAGAATCTCCATCGCTAGTGTGTGCGAGAGCGTTAGCTCCATTTTCGACGAGGAAGTGGATCATAGGTGCTGTGTTCCAATGTGACTGGTCACGGTTCAATGTAACAAGCAGATCAGGAGGGAGAGGAGCGCCAAGGGTAAGGAGATATCGTGCAACAGAAATATGGCCTCGTTCGACAGCTATGTGAAGAGGAGTGTTTCCACGAGAATCGGCTTCGAGGGGATCACAGCCATAACCAACGAGGAGTTTTACAGCCCCCAAAATATCATCCTCGTCGGCATCATCAGTGATGCTGCAGCGATCCCCACCGGGAGCCCACAGTATGGCATGGAGTACAGAGTCTCCGTTGCTTGTGTGCACGAGGACGTCAGCTCCAGTGTCTACAAGGAACCGGATCATAGCTGCTGTTTTCCATCTGCCCGAATGGTGGTGCAACTCTACGAGTAGGTCAGGAGGGAGAGGAGTGCCAAGAGTAGTAAGATATCGCGCAGCGGAGAAGTAGCCTTGTCCGACGGCAAAACGAAGGAATGCCTCTCTGATCGAGTTCGGTGTGAAATATTCATCGGCAACCTGAATAAATTTCCGTATGATTACGATGAGGTCTTGCTCAGTGGCATGTCCAAACACCAACAACTGGTTTGACGTTTTGATTGCACGCCAGGCCGCCTCGTTTAGGCAATTGTGTAAGTTCTCCGCGAAATCGTCGGTTTGTACCAATACCCTTGCAATAGAGGATGGGATCATTGGAGTACATGGGGCGTCGATGGATTGGTAGCGTTTGAAGAATGAATCCGTGAATATATGTGGGGGTACAGTGCTCCCTTCTTCCACGAGGTGGGTAATCATGGCATAGTGCCGATTCTGGAAAGCAACCTCGATGGGCAAAGACTGACGGAATCCGCTGGTCTCCCAGCCTCTGTGATCTAATCTGGCGCCTTGGGACAATAGGGTGCGAGCATGTTCGTCCTTGTTAAAATGTGCAGCATATACAAGTGGATTCGTGCCCTCCTTGGGTTTAAGTGCATTGTCACGAAAGAATGCGCTCATGAACGAATTCGGAGCGAAAGCCACAAGAATATACATCAGGAGATCATGTCTGGCCACTGGCCAATGTGGTTTGGTGCCGATTTCCCATCTAGCAGGGATGTACACGTTATCCCATATCTCGGAATGTTGTCGGATGTCCTCTGCAAGTACTGTTATGTTGGGCACAGCTGATTCAAATTTTGACCCAAGGTATCCAAAGTGATCGAGAGCATCATCGAGCGCGTAGTTGAGAAGTCGGTGGGACATGGGGTGGAGTTGGTCTATACGTTTAGAGGAGGTACCGGTGCAGCTGGGGGCGCCGGCTGGTGCAGATCCCTGGCCACGCTTCAGGCATATAGAAATATAGCACATGCATGACCGGGCTACCAGTAAGTGTGCGCGTTCCCAGCTGATGTGGTACTGTTGTAGTTTGGTGCGCGTGAACTCGCCCATGAGGTACTCCTACACAGCAGGGGTCAGTTGCATGCAAACATTCAAACCATTTGCAGCATTCACCTTGACGCTGGAGTGAGATAGGATGATGATTCCTGTCCTTTCAGTGTAAGTCACTAGGCTCCCACACGCATCCAGCAATGCCCCACTGTGCATCGGTCCGATGTCGGAATCCAGTGTTCGTCTCTGAAGATTGATTGACAACGCCTCCATGATTTCGGATAACCGCAGAGGGCGAAGCGCCGCCACGAGCCAAACCAATGCTTGTTGTGTCAGCTTTCCTGCCGAAGTCTCCGTATCAATGGTGAGAAGAATTCTCTCATAGGTTTCATCGAGGCCCTTAGGTAGGCTGTCGAGAGCTTTGCGGACTTCTTTTCGCGTTACGCATCGATCGAGTGCGTCGATAGAACATTGAACCCACCGAAACCTTGAAATAGTAATCACTTAGTCCCGCTTCAATATAGAGCATGAGTCCCTACATGCCGTCCGCCTTGTTACACAAGACCAAATGGATCTCCGTCTTGAATCCACAGTCAAGGTCTCTTAACCGATGGCGGGCATCTAGTTCTCGGGTGATATGCAGCGCGATATCCGCCGACAACTCGTCCGCCATGTCATCCATTGACACGAATGAAACATCCTGGAGGTCCTTCACAATGATATGCCAGGGCCTGCTGGTCATGAAGAGTCGTACATGTCCTCTGATCACCATGAGAGCTTGAATAAGCTTCCGAACGTCCTTGCATTCGTCAAGGGCATCCACAACAACCAAAGGCTTCTGACTCGACAGTCTGGCCGCATGAGACGCAAATTCGGCGAGTTCCTTCGCATTTCTGAGTGTTCCACCACCCCATTCCTTCGCCTTAATCAGGCCATCCAATACATTCCCAAGATCGGCAGAATGACCACGAAGTTGACGAAGCAACTGAGATAAAATTGAACGCATCACTTCCGCAGAACTTGTGGACCGCTCGTTTCGAAAGTCACAATAGAAAAATAGAAGGATTTCTCCCTCGCGCCAGGCCTTCTTGAATGAATCAATTACGAACGAACTGCAAGCAGAGTCAGCACCGCCGGAATACACAAAATGTAAACATACGCCAATACGGATTTACCTGCCCCAGCTATGATCACAACCAGGTCAGCAAAGGATGGTTAGTGGAATTTTAAAGAGGGTCTCACGTTTGCCTCGCAACCACAAGGACCCGCTCTGACCATCCTTCCATATTTTGTACTGGGCTGTGTCAAACAACCATTTGCATGTATTTTCTTGGCGAGCCGACAATGTAACATCCTGTTTTTCAGCACAGTTCAGTCCGTCGAGCCACTTCGATATTTCTTCGAATTTCTTCTCTAGGGGAATATTAGGATGGTCGCGTGCAAGTGAAGGCCAAAGAAGGGTATAATTACTACCTTCCTGCTCCCTTTGCTTGTCAGTCATCATTCCGTGTCCCCTCTGCGTAACGACATGTCTATCCTGATAGTTAACTGCCTCTGGTACAGTAGTGCTACGGAACAATTAGAGGATGCTCGTGCGTCGAATGATAATACATACTTGATATCGGCCTGAATAGGAGCCGGCAACCCTTGGACACCGACGTTCGATCCTCCTTGGGTGATGTGCTCCGCATGGTAACCTTGACGGACACCCAGATCCAATGGCACGGTAGTACTGGACATCGATTAGAGAGTGATCCTTCATAGTATCATTACTTACTTGATTTCCGTCTGAACGGGGACCGGAGACCTTGACCCGAGAAGATGGGATTCCGGTTGGACGATGTGATCTCGAGATTGGGGTGCATCCTGCTGCTTTTGATCAATCCTCTCGTTATTCCTGAGTGGTAATGTTCATGATGCACTGGCCATCCAGACGGTGAAGAGACTCACCAGATCTCTGTCGAAAACAAGAAATGAAAACATCCTCTGCATGAATTGAAGAGATCGACAGCTTCCTTGATTTTGTCCCGGGTGGAAGTTGGACTTCGTCCTCTTCGAAAGATCCGAGGCATCCACAAGGAAGTATCTAGCTGGAGTAACCTCTCCATCCGGCTTAGTATGTATAGGCACTCTTGCGGTTCGTCCGTGTTGAACCAATCTTGTATTCGGACGTCGACTGCAGGACCATCTTCCGAATGCAGTTTGTCAAGGATACCTGCGAGACATTCGCAAGCCACGGAAATTCTTCGCATGTCCTCTTCCAACTGAAAGTGACAGCGCGGGATGCCATCCGAGTCCTCGCGATCAGCATAATCGTTGGCAGTAGTGACGACTCGGTGTGAGGCAGTTGCGATTTTGCGGAAATTCTTGCGAGAACGCTCCATGGTTCGCAGAATACTGAGTGCTACTACTCGTAGTCCTCCCAGCCACCGCCGAATGGGCGCAGGGTGCTGCAACACGTGCGTGTCAAACAGGGCAACGCATTGTTTGTCACAATGACGTAGCGAGGCACGAGTCACAGTGCAAAGTCAACGATCCACCAACCCATCCACCCCTCCGTCCTCCCCCGCCTCGACCCCGCACCTGGGGCATAAAACGGTAATGGATTTCCTGATATGCACCTCCGACATTCCCAAAGTTTCTAATTTTATGAGCGATGGGGTTCGGTTGTCTAGGCTACTGAAATTTAATAAAATAGGAAGGTTTT
>JBBPQL010000404.1:0-27729 GCA_038092515.1 Boletus subparvulus | reverse complement strand
GGAGCCTCCTCTCCCAACGCGCGTTGGGAAGAAGAAAAAGCGCGGTCCCTCGGCGGCATCCAAGCTGCCTCCCATCTATCCGAGCACCCGATGTCGTCTGCGTCTCCTCAAGATTGAGCGCATCAAGGACTACCTCATCCTCGAGGAAGAGTTCATCCAGAACCAAGAACGTTTGAAGCCGGAGTCGTCTAGAGAGGAGAAGAATCAAGACGAGAGGTCGAAAGTCGATGATTTGCGTGGTACGCCGATGGCAGTGGGGACGCTGGAGGAGATCATCGACGACGACCATGCCATCATCAGCACTGCGTCCGGGCCAGAGTCCTATGTGCCGATCATGAGCTTTGTAGACAAAGACCGCATCGAGCCCGGATGCTCAGTACTATTGCACCACAAGAACCAAGCAGTCGTCGGTGTTTTGGAAGACGACACGGACCCCTTGGTCAGCGTCATGAAACTCGACAAAGCTCCAACGGAGAGTTATGCGGATATCGGTGGTCTCGAGCAGCAAATACAAGAAATCAAGGTAGGCACGGTGATCAGTGCGTTGGGCTGCTCGCTAAATCTTCCGTAGGAATCCGTAGAGCTTCCGCTTACACATCCAGAACTCTATGAGGAAATGGGCATCAAACCACCCAAGGGTGTCATCCTTTATGGGGTTCCCGGAACGGGAAAGACTCTCCTTGCCAAAGCTGTTGCTAATCAGACATCCGCCACTTTCTTGCGCGTCGTCGGTTCTGAGCTGATTCAGAAATACCTTGGTGATGGACCAAAGCTCGTGCGAGAAATGTTCCGGGTAGCAGAAGAACATGCCCCAAGTATTGTATTCATTGATGAAATTGATGCTATTGGTACTAAGCGGTATGTGAGATTCGCGTACCTGCTTGTCTGTCTTGATCGTTGTTCTTTTAGATATGATTCAACTTCGGGAGGAGAGCGTGAAATTCAGCGGACGATGTTGGAACTACTCAATCAGCTCGATGGGTTCGACACGCGCGGTGATGTCAAAGTCATCATGGCTACCAACAGGATCGAAACACTTGATCCAGCTCTGATTCGCCCTGGTCGTATCGACCGAAAGATTGAGTTCCCTCTACCAGATGTAAAGACAAAGCGGCATATTTTCCGGTACGTTGTACCTACCATCTTGCTTGACGCTATTCATATGCCGCGCACAGATTACATACAGCGCGGATGAGTTTGAGTGAGGATGTCGACCTGGAGGAGTTTGTTATGGCGAAAGATGATCTCTCGGGTGCCGATATCAAGGCAGTCTGCACGGAAGCGGGCTTGCTGGCGTTGAGAGAACGGCGAATGCGGGTGACGAAAGCCGATGTTACCACGGCGAGGGAAAAGGTGAGTAGTTCGCGCAGGTTTGTGGTGAGTGTCTCATTGTCTTTTGCAGGTACTATACAGAAAGAACGAAGGTACCCCGGAGGGACTGTACTTGTAGATGTATGGTCATGTCTTTCTCGAGCATTTCCCCCGCGTATATATAATCTGCCTTGGGCTACCCGAGGACATCAAACTATCTGCGAAAGGAAACCAGAAATCACACCAGCAGGAACAGATCTGACGTAGTAAGTTGATACTCAATCGCATCTCGTATGGGCCAACCCAGGTCCGGGGAATTCGTGAATGCTGATCTATACCATTCCGTGGTTCAAAATACCCGTGGCGAATGACGACACGTGGAGTTAAGAGACACGAGGGGAAGTTGATTGTATTCTTATCGTCGCTCATCCGTTGCGTAGCCATTCCGAGGAGACCTTCAAAGAGCGTGAGCGGCAACGAAAAAAAAAAAAACCAAGCAAGAGAGCTCATTACATCGTTAAAGCCTATCATCGACGCGTGCTAGATTGAATCCTGGGTTGGGGGTTGGAGTTGAGATTCCGAAGGCGGTGATTGGTGCGGTGGAGAAGGATCGATGGAAACTGGACTTCCATCGCTCTAGGGCGAAGTGTGCGGTTGAGAATTGGCAGCGGGGGCGACGGCAGATGACTTCATCGCACACCAGCGACTCTCAAACTCCTCGTTGACCTTATGAATTTGCACCCGCATGTTACGCAGAGTCGCCAGGCTAATAATGTACTGTGGTGAGTAAGCGGACAAGAGCTGCCGTTGCCTCGCCACTGTCAGCACCTAAAGGAGCGAGTCACAACGTAAGTATGACGAAGACAAAGAGACAAAGAGACTCACAATGGCGACGTATCTGCGAAGGAGCTCTTCATTTCTAAAAACTGCGAAATACACATGCAGTTTTTGATCGAGCTCTGCTGACATCTTGTACACTTGTTCAAGGAGTGGATTGTATTCCTGTCGTTGTTCATCCGCGATTTGTAGCGGAGCTATTGCGGGGAGACCTTAAAAGAGCATGAACGGCAGCAAAGAAATACCAAGAGAGCTCACTACGTTGTTGAAATACATGCTTGAGCTGACCTATCACCACAATTGCGTGCTGGATTTGCTCTTGGGTTGGCGGCTGCCTGTGAAGCGCAGCCGCAACACTCTCCCGCACGAAAGATCCATTCGTCATCTCGATTTCGCCCACTGTACTAACCATTGAGTTTGCTCCAATAGGCAGGCGAGGTTGCTCAACGCCAGGCTGCAAACCGATGGACGCTTGGTCGTGCATATTGGGCAACGGACCCTGCGCATCTGCCATATTCTGCTGCTTTTGTTCTGCATTCCTCTTCGCCATCAGTTGCTGAACCTGTTGCTGATAAACCTTCAAGAGTTCGGTACGATGACGCTCTACAAAGTTGATCAAGTTGTCGGGGACACGTTGAGCACGCATGTCCTGGGCGCTCATGCCCACATATCGTAATGCTGCGGCGATGAATTGTTGGTTGGGAAACTGGCGCTGAGGGTTAGGAGGCACCTCCGTAGGATCCGAAGACATGCCAGGAGTCGCATTGTTACCGATGGCGAGGGGATTATCCATTTGGTGTATCGGCTGTTGCGGTGACCCTGTTGTCGGACGATTTTTGACTGACAAGATATAGGCGGTCTCAAAGTGCCGAAGATACTGGTCGTAAGTGTTATGAAGTTGTTGGGCGATTTCAGGCCCGCTACGGGCTGACTCGGAGTCGTTTCCGGGGAACTGAACGAAGCCTAATCGACCGCCAATGACGGCCCACATGTCTCGCTGAGTTACCTGGTTGGGTTCAGGATTAGTCTTCAGATAGTTTTGTACCAAGGTAACTCACTGATGCTGCACCGCCTTCATGCATGACATAAACGTGCAAGTGATGTAAATTTACCATCCCATTATCCCCTATCGAAACGCGAGAGCCTGGGCTTATATCTTGGCTTCGGCAGAACTGAGCATATATGGAATCAAAACGCTGCTTGTCCAGCGGAATAATAATCCCCGCAGATTGTTGAGTAACATGACCAGACTGGACCTGGCGGTTGGACGCGGTTGCCTGCTGAGGCTGCGAGGTGGAATGCGCCATAGGGTTGCTACCAAAACGTCAACGATAATCAGAGACCCTACGATCAAGAGAACATACATATGAGGTGGTATACTATTCACCATCTGCTGAGACACCAGGGGACCAAAAGTGGTTACAAACTTGTTATACATGTCCCTCCGGCTAGCAAGCTCTGTACGAAGCTGATTGATCTTGTGCTGCATGTGAGGATCAATGGAACTCCCATTGCGTGCATTCTGCGCAAGAGCCGCTAGGGTGTTCTCGGAATGCGAGATCACACCGAGCAGATAATATTTCCTCTCCTGGAACTCAGCAGGCGCCATCATTCTCTTCTGCTGCTGGTTTCCAGATTCCATCTCCTGATTGGTACCAGGCGGACCCACGGGTTTTGCAGCGGGATGGGGAGAACCGTGTACGTGGTCCTGAGAGGGTTGGATAGATAGGGAAGCAAACATATCCACGATAGTTGGTTGATTCGGCGCATGTTGGGTGCCGAGATCTGACTGCTGGAGACGAGACATTTCCTGTTGATTGAGCATTTTGAGCTTGCGAGAAACGGAAAGACTTGCTTGGTACATCTGGGAAGCGGACAAATCGCCTGACTGTTGTGGATAGTGTGGGTCCTCGAGTTGACTATGCTCGGGATTAGAGAGCGCCGAAACCATCTGAGGGTCGGGTTGTTGAGACTGTGGTGGATGTTGAGATATCCGGGACTGTTGGAGGCAGTTGGGCGTGAGGTTCTGGCGAAACATGTCAACGTGGTACTGGTGCATGCGATCGGCCATAATCCAAAGTCTGGGTTTAGGGGAAGGTGGAGGATGGGTGTTTTGGGGTGCTATAGCCTAGTGCTACGGTGGACGCTGTCGGGAACGAGGGGGCCGTGCGCAACGGCGATGATGTGCAACTGCAGCAGCAAGCACAGAAGGACGCTGGTGTGAGAGCGACGACCTTCTAGTCTTGATCTTATCCAGAATCAGCTTCTTATTGGCTCCCCTGCCCCCGTGTCATCGCAGTCACCATTCGCGCTTCTTGCCCGACCGTGGATAGACTCCATCAGGCACCCCCAAGCGCGTGCTTGTGTACTCTGGCTGGTAGTACAGCGCAGTGCCAGGAATAAGCGCCGTAACAGAAGGTGTCGCCGGCGAGGAATTTGAGACGCGTGCTGGAGAAACTGAGGCGCTCGAAGCAGACAGACAGAGAGATGATGAGAGGCTCAAGCTTATTGGGCACCCGACATCTTGCCGAAAATCTTCAAGTCGAGTCCTTCGACACTCCATCAGTACTCATCAAACACCCGCACTAGGGATCTAGACCTCAAACTCTAACTCCCGCTGCAAAACACTTGCTGTTGTGTCCAACGGACCAGACTCGGAAACGGCGACGCGCGATTGCTCACCCGCCGCCTGTGGCGGTTAAATTGCGTGTTTCCGACGCGTCTAGAACCCTTCAAGTTCAAGTTCAACCACTGACAGTGTCTCTGAGCTGAAGTTCGACAAATGTCAAGCATGCCGCGGCAGTCGCTCACCCTTACAATCCTTGACCTCTACTTCGACGAAGTAGTCCCGCTTAAAAGATACTTGCATGAGATCCTCGAACCGTCCTCTCGCAGCTCCGATTCTCCCAACCCAGAGATGCCTGCTATACCTGCCGACGATGAACCGCAGTCATATTGCGATTTACTGAATACATCCTATGTCGGTCTCAAGTCAGATACCTCACAGCGTCCATCCTTCGTGGTTACGCCGCCCTTGATGTATATGCGAGACGTGAGTCCACCTGCAGACCTCACACCATAACTCGAGCGATGAGAATGTCCAATCAGGTTATACAGAAGGCTCATGAGCGATTATTCCTGGCATCGAGGGCGAGACCCAACAACATAATTGCCATGGGATATCAACGTGTAAGTTGCTTCGCATTTTCCTTTCCAGCATTTCATAGCCGTGGGCGTAGGCTCCAGATAATGAACGACTCCATGCATCGTCCTCCGGGATACACAATCGCTTCATCAACACGGTCGTCACAGCGTTGCACGGTCCAGAGTGGGAACTCATGCTGCAGAGGTATACTTTTGAATCAAACACCAAACAGAGATTGAGGCGTTCTCAGAATTGGGGCCGACGCGATGCTACACCTGCTTTTGAACACATCACTATTCATATCCCTGCCCAACGAGTGCCTATGTCAACTTACGGGAGAACCAATAATGTTTGCCTCACTCCCGCCGGGGGGCGGGTTCCTTGATAAAGGGCCGCATCATCAAGTACAAAAGCGGAAAAGGGAAACCCCGCAGCAGCTGCAACCCCGGAAGCGTCTTAGATTGATCAGGACGACAACGAACTACCGTGAAAAATCCGTCAAACCCTCGACGAAAGGAGTTTCCAGTCAACCCATCCAGAGGTGAAGTCGTGCCATGCGTTTCTCAGTTACCTCTCCTGCTCACGACCAAAAGACGTACTGCCGCAGACATAAGCTTTGTGCGAACGCGCATATTCTATGCCATGCCTTCTCGTGATCCCGATGCCTTTAGGATTATCGTCGGGTTTCCCTATCATCGTGAGCGTCTTACCTTTGTTGAATCCTCACCTTTAATACCTTGTAGATGTCTTAAATCGTTTGTGTCCCTCGTACTTCAAGAAGCCCCATGTCGATCCTGTTACATACAAGGGTCCCGATCCTCGCGCTCTTGCGAAAGATGCACGTCACATCAGTAAATACATATTCCCTTCACAGTATGGCCTATCAAGCGTCTTTATGCACCGGAGACAAACCTACCAGCAACCAGATTATTCTGACAGGGAACAGGAAATCAAGGTGAGAATTTCTCGTACGTTCTAGCATGAGTTTGACGTGTGGTGTAGGTCCTTGGCAACTGTAAAACTCCTAAGCGTCTTAGAGATGCTCTGTCGTTAGTTGAAAAAATGATTTGGAGGCATGGTAAATGCGGTTACAAACCATTGCGTGACAAAGTCTGCCCCTCCAAGGTAATGTTTTCCATGAATCTCCAACGGTTTTGGTGTCCTAATCGTCAATTTCACAAAGATCATTAGTACCAACAATCAGGCGATGGATAGTAGCATCATCCTGGTGCGTATATTTTACGCCGAAAAAAAGTAGTCTCTGATAGAAGCAGGAAATGGTTTCCGAACACTCACTTCGGTTGGAGTCTCAACCTACTAGATACAATGGCGATACTTCCATAGATTCAAACGGAAACTCTATTCTCCCTCAGGGACTTTCTCAAGCCAGGAAGCACGGTATGAATAAACCTCGGTTTGTCGAGTTCACGTGTAGCTACGTTGAGGTAAGCACGGAATGGCCCTCTCCGAGGTGAAGCTCATAGTTCCTGTAGGTTTTCCGTTATGCCATGCTCGTGACGAAGCTTGTCATCCCAAAGCAATTCTGGGGATCTCGGAAGAATTTCAAGTTGGTACAGAACTGTACGTACTTTGATAGGTTCCGTGGCTTTGATTTACAACACACTGCAGATGTCAAGGAGTTCATTGTGGCTCGACGATTTGAGACGGTATCGCTCCATCGCGTCCTTCAAGGGTTCAGCACCACTGACTGTGATTGGCTCATTCCTCCGGGAATACCTGGGTGTCATCATGGACGAGTTCCTGTGACAGACTCTCTGAAGCGCCGAGAGTTGTTGGAAGAGTTCATGTTCTGGTATTTTGATTCTTTTGTCATCCCATTGATTAAGGTGCGTGCTTGACGCTTTAGATGAAAAGACCCACAATCATATTTCGCAGACAACATTCTACGTAACCGATTCTTCTGCATTCCGTAACCGAGTCCTCTATTTCAGACAAGACGACTGGGAGACCCTCTGCGCCCCTTTGATAGATCAGCTTAGTGAGAAGACCTTTAAAGAAATGGAGAAGGTTGTTAATCTGAATCACTCGGCTATTTATTGACATTTTTTCCCCAGAAAGAGGCTGAAGAAATTCTCCGACAACGTAGACTCGGGTTCTCCTTTGTTCGCCTCCTCCCCAAGGAAACAGGCGTTCGGCCAATCGTTAATTTGAGACGTAGGACGCTCAAAAACAAGGCGAGAATTGACAAAATCCCGGTCACATGAAATTAATCATGATATTCTGCAGACCAATTTCGGCCGCGTGCAGTCCATCAACCAGATTCTTCAGACAACTTTTCAGATACTGACCTATGAGAAGGTAAGTGTTACAGTAAAGTAGCTAAGTAATTCATTCATCGCATTTTCGTTCGCAGCAACGTCAACCAGACCTACTCGGGGCCTCCGTATTTGGGCCGAATGAAATATATGCGCAGCTTAAGGCGTACAAGGCGAGATTGCTGAAAGATGATCCTTCAGGAACATTGTAAGTGTCTTGATATTGAGAACGCGATGCTCGAGTTGAAAAAAGCAGGCCCAAGTTATACTTTGTGAAGGTCGATGTCCAGGCCTGTTTCGACACTATTGACCAATCCACTCTATTGACGATCCTGAAGGAACTTATGTCCGAGGTAGCTCAACAACCTGCTTGATCGTACTCAGAACTCACGGTGCCTTAAGGATACTTACCTTATTCAAAAGTATGGACAGATAACTCCGGTCGCCGGCAAGATCAAGCGAACATCTGTTAAGAAGGCATACCCAGAAGGTTCTTCAAACTTCACAGCGCCGACTGCTCCAATTTGATTCTAACGTTTACACAGATGAGCACCCCGATTTTGTGGCTTATGCTCGTGACTTGGCGAATGCGTTGCGTGATACCATTTTTGTTGATCAGGTATCTACCGTCGCGTCCCGTTTGATCCGAACACTATCTCATAATACGAATTGCCGACAGGTGAATTACAACCTCGAGAGCCGACGGACGGCGATGCAACTCCTTGAAGAGCACATCAACGAGAATATTGTCAAGGTGAACTCCAAAAATTATAGCCAATTCATTTCTAATTATGCGACCTCATAGATCGGCCAACGGTATTATCGTCAGGTCGTGGGCATTCCCCAGGGGTCTGTACTCTCTGCGTTGTTATGTTCTTATTGTTACGGAGATCTGGAGGCCAGAAAGTTGGGTGGATTTGGTTCCTCGAATGACCCACAGAATGTAAGTTGTGGCCGCGTCACATTCTCCCAGTTGATTCATTTGACTTGTCGTTCAGATGCTCCTCAGATTGATCGATGATTATCTCTTCGTGACTACCTGTCCGCGAAAGGCAGAGTCCTTTTTGGACACGATGATTGCAGGTCACCCGGAGTACGGTTGTATGATATCGCAAGAGAAGACGTTGACCAACTTTGACTATGACGTGCAAATCATGAATGTCACTCCTCCCGGACAGAAATGTAGTTCATTCGGAGTTTTGTCAGAAAGGGTACTGACCATTGTCGCTTTCAGTCTTCCCCTGGTGTGGTCTATTGATTGACATGACGGACCTTTCGATTCTCGCAGACTACACACGATATAGTGGCACAGGTAGGTGTCCTCCACCGTTGGAAATCGGTCTAACGAAAACCATCTACATAGCCCTCAGAGATTCATTGACGGTGGATAAAGGTCGCAATCCCGGAGTTAATTTTGTTCATAAAATGCTGCGGTTAGTATCATCCACACTTCGCACCACGTGTCACTGATAAGCTGTTAAGATTGGCCAAATCAAGGAACCACATTATCTACAACGACACTAGCTTGAACAGTCCACATACCGTGCATTTGAACATCTACAGAAGCTTCCTCATCACTGCTGCGAAAATGCACTACTACCTCGAAAGTTGGGGGATGGATGTTTCGAAGAACGCAAAGTTCTTGCATAGTACGTTTGATTGATACCCTCCTTGAGGTTTTAATTAATCTTTGATAAGATACCATCCGCAAGATGATTCAATACACATATGCAGTAATTGTGCAGAGCTCGAAAAATAAAGTTTCTCGAGCCCACGGAGGGAAATGCGACGTCCACAAGGCAGATGTCCTCTGGTCAGTTCCACCTGTCACATATGCCCGATCGTTGCTCAAGCCTAAGTGATGCTTGGTTAGGCTGGGCAAGCACGCATTTCATGCGGTGCTGAGGAAGTTCGAGGTTTACGAATCTTCGCTACTCAGGCTCCTGGGTTTTGAACTCGCCCTTCCGAGGAATCGGCGAATCAAGCATCGATTCAAGAGACTTGTCAAGGAAAGCTCCCCTATTATGGTCTCTATAGGACTTTGATAGACATTTAAAAATTCTTTTCTTCATGGTTCGGCTTCACCCGCCAAAATGTGCAGCCCCCCGCCAACATCACTTCATATGATGTGCTGTGTGCAATTGGCAGATCAGAAGACCGTTGTGCGCGTGTGTTTAACCAGTAGATATCATATTATGACAGCGTGGTCTAACCCACATACTGTGCGGACACGGCGAAGCAGCAGGGGTTTCCTAGATAGGCTACCTCGGAGGGCAACCCACCAAAGCCGCTGAGCCATTTGACACGACACACGGAATCGTTGCAGGCATGTATAGCACTGCCTGACTGGCATTCCCGCTGGCTGCACTGTGTACACGCGAAAGGCCTCGAGGTGCAGCGCAATAGTCATATAGCCGACTCCTACTTGGTCCGATCATTACAGCAAACTCTCTTCTTCTTCACTTTCGAGACGAGTGTTTCGTTGCGCGCTTTCAAATCGAGCAACTATGGCTCGTCCATCGACTGCAGCAGCCTTCGTTTCCCTTTCGTTTCTAATTCTCTCGCTTGCCTACTTTGCCCAATCCTACGTCTCACCTCTAGGGCCAGCACCACACCTCGGCACAGGTCTCCGACTCTCAGTTATCCTCTCGACCCTCGTAAATTATGTCCAGGGTGCCATATATAACCCCTTTGCAACCCAACAAATCCCTCTGTCGGCCCAACAGCCGGAGCAGAAACTAGACGCCGACGACTCAGAAGTCACCATCGACGAACCACGACCTCGCTTCTCTAGGCGAATCATTGCTGTTGGCGATATCCACGGCGACCTTTACAATGCAGGACGCGTGCTCCAAATGGCTGGTGTTGTAGACGAGGATGGGAACTGGAGTGGAGACGTTGACGTTTTCGTTCAGACAGGGGATATTATAGACAGGTCTGTGGTTTAGCTGTCTACGTCCGGCCTAGCTAACTTTTTTCGTTAGAGGTGACGATACTATCGAGCTCTTCCAATGGATGGAAGATCTCCGAGAACAAGCACACGGTGTGGGGGGTGAGGTGATCACCCTTCTAGGAAACCATGAGTGGATGAACGTTATTGGTGAGTGGGTGACTGCGTACACCTGGCAAACCCTAATGTGTACCTTTCAGGTGACTGGAGGTAATTGTCCCGAATCTTCCGCTACGCAGATCCCGTGACGAACACATCACACAGATATGTTTACCCCTCCGAAATCGAGACGTTCGGTTCCATCAGCGCGCGACAAAAGGCCGTTACGAGTGGATGGCTCGGTAGCGCCTGGGCATCCAATTACACGACGGCCACACGCCTTCCTCTTCACAGTCTTCTCGGGCCTCCCAATACCGACTATCCGCCTGAGAAGGGCAGCGTGTATGCGGCTGCAAATGCGGGATCTCTCTCCCATGCGGCATTCTCTTTCGTGCATGGAGGGCTAGCGCCAGCATACCCGAACCTCCAGCCATTTCCGAGTGCGATTAATAATCTCTCTGCAACGCTTCTCCGTAGACTGAGGTCTCGTTCACCACAACCTCCCCCTCACCCACCCCACGCATACCCTGGGTTACCCGCAGGGACCACGCGCGAGGAGGCGCGTCTTTACGGTGGTGACGGTCCTCTGTGGTACCGTGGGTGGGCAGAGGAAGATGAGTCCAAGATATGCGACAAGGTGGACCAAGTCCTACAGAAGACTGGTACGCGTCGGATGGTCATGGGACACACGCCCAACATGGAAAGCATCGTGGCGCGCTGCGGAGGCAAAGTGCTCATCATCGACACTGGTTCGTTCTGTCGTTCCCGTGAAATGAGCTGTTTCTGATCGTTGTTATATAGGCATCTCACATGCTTACGGCGGTGCACTTTCTGCTTTATCGATAGAATATAGCCTAGAGCCCGTCAAGGGAGGAGGTTGGAAAGAGCAGGAAGTGGTCAAGGCGTTGTACGCTGAACAGGAGGATGAACTACTGGTGACGGCTGTGCGTGAGCTCAACGGGGACCTGTGGTAGCCACATTAGCGACTAGGGGTTGGACAATGACGTTGTCGTCGATCAAATCAGTCAGGATTGTTATTTAACACTGTCTCAATTCCATCGCAGAGGCTAATTCATTGCCCCTCTGTTGTATGTCTGCCACCTCAACGCCTTCAGTATCTAGTGATCAAACTCGCTATTACGACGCGCTTGTCATGCAATTTTCTGCTCATACAGACGACACTGATGGGGCAGGCCCGGGAAGCAGTTCCGCTGACCCCCGTCCTGGAGGTGAGAATGCTGGTCTCCCCGAACACATGATGGAGGGACTATCTCGCTCATTCGCTGTACCATCTCACTTTACAGCTTCCGGAAACCCGAGCGACACCAATCAACCTTCCCATACGGAAGGGACGGGTTACCCTTCGAAGCATGTAGACGATGAGGCTCAGGCTGGACAAAGGTCCCCTTCCCTCCGTTCTCTCCCCACCGAACCTGATGGTGAGGAAAAATACGTATCTGGAATGAGGAGGACCTTCGGAGGAACCGGTAGCGGTTTGGCAAGAAAAGAGTCGGTTCGGACCACAAGAAGTACGCGCACTACTGGGACGGCTTCTGCGTTCGCGAATGGCGCACCACTCACAGGACCGAACGCCGAGCCCAACGTCGATGACAGTCTCTTCGTCAGGGGCGCCAAAGCCGAACGATCACTGAGTCAAAAACAGAAGGATCGAATTATGAAAGTGGAGAGTGAGTTTTCCAACCGAGATCACCACATGGCGCTGACGCAAAAATGGCAGGAAAAGAGTCCAAGACGTTTTCGAAGCTTCTCAAGACAGAATCAACCAACGAAAAGGTGGCTCTAGACTCGGCTCTGAAGAACCTCTCCGCCCTTCAAGGCCTTCATAAAGCAGCTATTAAACGAGAAACGAAGGCCGAAGCTTCGCACGCCAAAGCACTCTTCGCCGCGCAAAAGGCCGAAGGCAGATTTCAAGAGGAAAAGGCTCGAACAACTGAAGTGCGTGCTCGCGCGCAAGCCCGTTGCATCGAAGAGCGCGCGCGATGGGAAGGAAAAGAAGGAGAACTCCGAGCCCAACAAGAACGACTAGACTCGGCAAGAGATACCGTGAATGAGACGGAGTCGCGCATTGCTGAATGCGCGCGCGAGGTAGAGAGACTTCGCATTGTAAAGGCAATGGATGAGGTCTGTCGACGATGCCACGTACATGGACAGAGCTGACCTTTCCTATAGCGCGAAAGAGGGGCAAAAGCAAATGAACTGGCAGGACAGAAGTAAAAACACGTATTGTGAGAGTTGCGTCTGAGAGCCCCATGACATTTGATGTTGGTATTCTTATTATCAGACACAGTGCCGACTTGTAGCATACCGATACTCTACGACTTGACCGCATAACGTATTATAATGTTTCTGAGATGGAAAGAGTCAGTAAACAAGTTGGAATCACGAAGACCAAAGAATCAGATGGCTGTTCTTAGTATTTTTGGAATGCTTTTCACCATTGCCGATGGCTCAGGTTTGAGTGATAATTGATATCATCGTGAAGTAATACAGAGAATCATAAGCGTTTGACAACTCACCATAAAATGAAAAAGTAGTATGTCAATGGTTGAAACGTTGATAGCTCATGCTGCCAGTGCGAGAGATGGTAAGGGCGGAGTTTCGGAGTTTTTATAATCTTAAGTAATGTCCTGTGGAGGCTGACGGCACCATCCTGAACTACGATTCTGCTGGTGAATCTGCAACTTGAACTCACCCCTCGTCCGCCGGCAACACATCTGGGTAGGGAGTGCAGCTCAAAGCTGTAGGCAACTTGGACCGATATGCGCTGTGTAGGCACGACTACCTAACCTTGATAACCAGTAGCCACCAGTTTTGACCATTATTTAAGTGGTGAAGCGTTTCGACCGTCCCCAGGTCAACTGACAGTGACTCAGGCTTGTCCCCTGGTCCCCATCCCGCCTCGGCTACTTAATATCTGAACCATCCCCAATTCCTCTCCTAGACCACTCCTGGGTTGGAATTGTCTTCGAGTCTGTACCACTCTGAGAGGTGCTTGGCGCTTGAGAATAGAGCTAGTTTGAACATTCAAATATTCATGTCCCAATGGGAGAATGCCCTACGGGCCCGCGTGTCAGCAAATTTACGTGTTACTTCTTAGATTGCTTGACAACCACCGAGTATGTCGCGCTTTCGTATGTTAATGTCATCTTCCTTACTCTTTCTAGCTATCTATGCAGGTGAGTAGGGTTTCAGCCATATACGTCAACCTGTTGTGCTCTCACTCCTCACTAAATATAGTGTGCTTCATGCACGATGTTGTGCAGCCCGAGGTCTTGGTTCAGTTTCGTGATGTGTTCCCCTGCCAACCACACATTGAAACTACTTCACTGACCTCTGTCGTCATGGAGGTTCAGCTCTGTCATATAGAGGTGCTCAGTGCTCGTGATGAGCATGCGCTGCTTCGTGATTGCCTTGGTAGCCTCTGGGCTCAATCTCGTGTCTGCCCTTCTTCAATACCGCGGTGCTGACTTTTCGTCCTTGCTTCTACTGGAGACAACAACCGATATCCAATACACTGCATCATCAACCGCTGCGCCTCAGCCGTTTGAGCAGATTCTTTATGACTATGGTGTCAATCTCGCCCGCATCCGTATTTGGACCGCAGGAACATACAACTTGGCCTATGGTCTTGAGCTTGCCAAAAGGGCCAGAAGAGTTGGCATGGACCTATTGATCGATCTTCACTATGACGATACTTGTAACATCCCTCAGGTGAACCGGGGCCCCGCAATGAACTAATTGCTATTGATCACAGGGCCCGACCCTGGACACCAGGCCATCCCTTCCGGTTGGCCTACCGATCTCGAGGGACTTCAGTCTCAAGTTTACAAGTATGTCTGTCATCTCACCCTCGGGCTTTGCACGGTCCTTTGCGGTGACAGCTGACCCGTCGATTGTTCCTAGTTACACTTACGACCTTGTGCAGGCATTCAATGCCCAGGGAACCCCTATTCAATTTATCCAGGTTTGATCATTCAGATAAAATAACCATAGTGCTTGCGGTGTTATTAACAACCTGAATGTTTGAACGCAGATCGGGAATGAAATCAACGATGGCCTTCTCTGGCCCACGGGACAGATTTCTGTCAACGGTTTCACTGGGGTATCCCATCTTCTCCACGCTGGTGCACTTGCAGTTCGCACAGCATCTCCGTCTACAAAAATCGTCATTCATTTGGCCAATGCATGGGCTCAAGATGATATTTCCTGGTTCTACACCGAGCTTTTCAACGTCGGGGAGACCGAAGAGGGCTTGGGTGGTTGCCTGACACAGTCAGACGTCGATGTGATGGGCTTCTCTTTCTATCCGTTTTATGGAACAGGCGCCACTCTCTCGAACCTGAATTCCTCTATGCATCGCGTCGTGTCTACATGGAACAAGGCTTGTGGCATTACATTTTGCCGGGTGGATGACTTGTGCTCATAAACATTTGCAGGACATCATGATTGTTGAAACCGATTGGCCTGTAGTGTGCAACACGAAAGCAACACCGCTCAGCGAACCAACTATTCCTGTCGACATCAAGGGTCAAATCATATGGACCGAGGACATTTGTGCCGTTCTCAACAACGTGAACCTTGATTATGGTGACAAGGCGTTAGGGATCGTATACTGGGAACCCGGCTGGATTGGAAACGCAGCGCTGGGTTCTGCCTGTACTGTCCGTTCTTTTCCATCCCTCAGACCTTCCGTCTTGCTGACCGACTTTATGTTGGGGTTCTAGGATAACCTTTTGGTAACTGATGATGGAGTGGCCAGGCAGTCTATGACGGTGTTCTCGAGCATGTGATCTCAGGCTTTCTTTCCGTCGAACAACTCTATAGAATTGTCCGTACTTTCTGTGATGCAACCCGGACCGTAGTGTCAATGTTCCCCACGCATTGCTGTGTGCGAACGACTGCCCTAATGCCAGTGATAACCAATCACCAGCTTTGGATTCTGAGATATAAGTGATGCAGCGACTCGTGACCGTCTCCGAATCAACTGTGATTCGTCATCTCCAGCCTCGAATACTTGTTGACCTTGTTCCTCTCTGCAAGCACCGACTCCGATACGGGTTCGTGTCTTGGAAGTATTCACAAACCTCTTCTTCAACACACCAACGCCTGCAACCGTTCCACTCAACTGTGTCAAGGCAAACGATGTCGACAACTACTTCCACCTTCTACGACCTCAAAGCAGATCTTCCGGGCGGCGAGACCTACGATTTCGAACAATTGAAAGGCAAAGTCGTCCTTGTCGTCAACGTCGCTTCGCAGTGGTATGCGCAGTCCTACTAGGGGAAGACTGGTAGACACTGACAACTTTGTAATCACAGCGGGTTCACTCCGCAGTACACCGGTAAGAGATATTCCCGTTATCCACTCGCGGCGATCACTGGGACCGACGACCACCCAACCATAGGTCTCCAAGCCCTGTATGACAAACACAAAAGCCGCGGATTCGTGATTCTCGGATTCCCTTGCAATCAAGTGAGTGGATTGAATGCGAGTCGTCGAAACGCCTTCAGCGGCTAACCATCTCGTGTCCAGTTTGGTGGCCAGGAACCTGGTGACCATGCCACCATCGCTTCGTTCTGTCAGCTCAACCATGGGGTTTCCTTTCCTCTCATGAAGAAATCCGATGTGAACGGTGACAACACCAACTCTGTTTACAAATGGCTTAAGAACGAGAAATCTGGCATCCTGGGTTTGACTCGGATCAAGGTCCGTGGCTTGGTAGCTTGGGTTTCGTCGCTCTAACGTGCGGTGGCTGCGACAGTGGAACTTTGAAAAGTTCTTAATTGATCAGAATGGCAACGTTGTGAATCGCTGGGCGTCGACGACGACTCCCCAAGCGATCGGCGCTGCCGTAGAGAAGCTTCTCGAGGATAATCCCAAGCTTTAGACGCGTAGTTAAGGTTGAGAAATGGTTAAGGGAAATCGTTCACGTTTTTGACACGATATCGTTGTACTCTTTCTGTTCCCAAGTTGGTCAATGGAAGGTGGCCGTACGAGCTGCCATGCATACAGGTTCTCACTCAGGCTGCGGCATCTTGACTGGGTGTTGGCAAGCATATACTTAGCCGTCAATAAGCTCATGGTGTAATTTGGTTTATGCACCAATCAACCGTGTCCTTTCTGGCCGTACGACAATGGTTGCTCCGCGCTACATCATGATCCGCAGTATAGTGGAACACGACTTATTGCAGCTCGTCCGTTACTCCGACTCGGTCATTATCTTTCTTACTGTCCAAATGGGAAAAGCTGCTCGCAACTCGAATCTTCCAGCGTCTGGTAGAACGTAACTAAGTTGGCCTTGATCGCGGTCTCGAGCTCGGACGGCGGGTCGGGGTACAGTTGCGCTCAGGCTGCCAAATTGACCTGTACCTGGTACCCATAGCACAACTATCCAACGAACGATATCAGCATGGTTGGATCGGCAACAGCGCTGCCGAACGGGAGCCAAAAGAAAAGAAAAGAAAATGCAACGTACACTCCCAGGGTCCTTTGGATTCATCACATACTAGTTGCCCACGCCTTCGTTATGACCCGGCAGGACGCCGACCAAGTTGAAGAGCTTTTCACACATGATCCTGACCTCGCCAAAGTCGTACGGGGCTTGACGACGATAGAACTCCTCGGGGTACTTGTGAAACTCAAAGAGGCTCCGCGCGTTGTCTGGCGTCAGGCTGAGCGTCGTGTTCGCCGTCTGGTTGCTCACGAAGACTGTGAGGGGAAAGGTCGTTTCAGCGTAGGCGGCTATGTAGCGCGGGCTATCGAATCGAAAGGTTGGGTTGCGTGCAATGGAGTCGTTAATGCGGAGCGCTTTTTGCAGGGTTGAGGATTCGACAGTGATGAAGCCATCTCCGACTAGGTTGGCGGCATATTCGAGCTGTGAAAGGGATGAGGAATGTAGATACGAGTGGTAACTTGTACCCACCTGATCGAACAAGGTTTCGTTGAAACTGTAGTTGTTGCCGAAATAATAGTCTCCGCGAGTGGTGCTGGAATCACCTAGAGTGGATAGTCGACAGCAGCAATCCACGTATCATGATGGTTATCGGGAAGCACGGGAGAGGGGCGCGGAATTTACCTTCAAAGTTGCCGTGGATGTTAAGCCCGGGGGTGAGTTCATCGTCTGCAGTCGTGTTTGCACCGGTGCTCATCAAGTTGGTCAAATGGTTCCCGTCAACAACAAATGCCTATTTCGTTTCCAAATACCATCTATCGGTCAGAAGGGCACATAAGCGACGAACGCAGCAAGTTCCGTCCCATATTGAAACCTGCGAGTTTTCGGATCGAAATCTCGAGTATCTCTGTGTGATCTACATACCTTCTTGGACAGCATGAGTTGAACCGGAGTAGCCACGCCGTTACTGGGCAAGTACTTCAGAAAAGAACCATGTTAAAGGGTAAAGCATTGAGTCACCGAGATCACCGATCTATTCAATTCCGGGAATGGACCACGAATATCACCCGGTCGATCAGGCTGGTCACCGTGGGTGGGCCACTAATTTTGCGGACATGTCGTTGAATGGGAGGCGGGCAGGTTGTGCACCGGTCGTGCTACTAAAGGTTCGCGCTACAGCCCGAACTTCGTGTGGAGACAAGCCCGTGAGAAAACGATAGTCCGGGAAGTTTGCTAGGTTCGGGAACCCTAGACATATGGGATGAGCACAGCTACATACATACTAGTGGCGTTGCAAGGTTTTGCAACTTCATCCCGAACACGAACGAGCAGTTGGGAGAAACACACCTGAAAGAGAGGGTCAGAGATCTTATATACACAAGGACACGCGTATCTTAATTTCGGTGAGCGGCCGACGGTATCAATAGTTCAATAAAGCTGCAGGAAAGTTGAATTAGTATTTTTTCTTGATTTTTTTTTGTGGGCCGTACGAGCTGGTGCAGAACACAAGCGTGATGGTACAGCTCAACGATTGTCAGGCATGTTAATTCAAGAGGTGCTGGGGAGTCGGCACAAAGCGAAATAGATACGAAGTAGAGGGTAAAAGAGATGGATGACTCATATTTATCTATGAAACTACAGCGAAAGCAAAGAAAGCGTTCAGTAACGTATTGTCCATGGCAGATACTGTAGACTACTCAGACGGCCTCGTTGTCGGCCTCGGTCATTCTCACCCACAACCCACCCTGTACCAACGTGTCAGATAACTATAATGATCGTCGTCCGAGGACTTACATGCGCATACATCGTGAGATGCACCTTCGGGAAGACCTTTTCCGTCGCCTGTCGGCCCTCCCTCTCTGCCCAAGCAGGAGGAGGGAGCGTGTCAGGAGCTTGTGCGTCTGGCGCCAGATTGATCGTGTCAAATTGTTGCAAGAGCCGAATCAGCATGAAAGACATTTCATTATACGCAAACTGACGTCGATGGGTGATACTTTGTTAACAAGAGTAAGAGAAAAAGAGCATGTATGAGTGCTTACCTGTTGACCAAGGCAAATGCGAGGACCAGCATTGAATGGAAGGAAGATGAATGGTTGTGGTGTGAGATACTTGTGCAAGCGATAGTCAAGGAAGCGGTCAGGATCAAATTCCTCAGCTGTCCAGGGAGAACGAGATTAACGAAAGTGGACAGAAAGTAAAGCCTCTTACCATCTGGACCCCAAAGATCCTTTCGGCGATGCATGATGAACACAGAATACACTACCCTGCGGGGGATTGTCACCCTTCATAACTTGATACAGGTTAGTGACGCACTGAGTATTTGCCGGCACATAATACGGCTTCCCCGATGTGTCGGAAGAGGGTAACGTGGTCGCTTTGATGCTCTCACTGCTTGGATTGAGCACCTTATTAATGAAAAACATTCTCTTTCTTACCGAACATTATACGGCCTGCATCAAAATGAGTGGACTATATATCTGATTGGTGGACGTAGGTACTTACACGACCGGAAATAGTCTCAGTGTCTCTAAAACAACAATCTATAACATCTCTCCGATCGAATATGGCAAGGAACGTACCATTAATAACCGCACGAAGGTACTTCATGTCACGAATCGCCTCATATGTAGGGCGATTTCTGGGTCCAATCTTAGTCGTGATCTCTTCTCTAAGACGAGCAAGCACGTGGGGATGCGTTGACAAAAGATAGATGACGAATGTCAATGTCCCGGCCGTCTTATCACAAACAATTAGTCCATGACCAAACAACAAGCTCGCACGTACTGTATCACGACCAGCGATCATGATGTTCAATATCTCATCCTTGAGGACCACGGGATCTACAGAGGATGACTAAGAGGAATGGCATAACCAGTAACACCTACCAGTCGTAAGTCGAACGAGGTGATCGAGAAGTGTGTCCTCATCTGAGGACTCCGGGGTCGGCTTCTCCCCGTGCAGGGATTCCACCTTCGCTTTCTCTATCGCGTCCTTTAGAATAGGTTCGATGTAGGCATTCACGACCTTCATCGGCTTTACAGTCCTGTCGCCCCAAAGTTCGAACAGAGGCCACAACCAACTTCTGCGAACCCGTTGAGAAGCCGCGTATTGAGCGTCTGCGAATGCTTGGGAAAAGTTGTCGATAATCTTGGAGTTCTCAACCGAGTTCCCGACTGGAGCCACGTTATAGGGATAGACAAGACCTGCGGAGAGGCTGTGTGCGCATTTCCCGAAGAGAAACTCGGTTGCAGCATCAAGGGTGAAACGTGAAATAACATCCTAAAGATCCTGAGTTCGTCTCGAGGTAGGAAAATAGATGCACACGGAGATACCTGGAAGTCCACCGGATACCCAGCACGAAGACGAGACTTTATCTGGGTGATCGCATCCTCAGCATGGCGATCAAAGATATTAAAGTGACTGGTCCGATCGTGAGTAAAGAATGGACGAGTAATGCCACGATGAAATTTCCACATATCGGCTGAGAGATCGAGTGTAACGCCACGAGCGAGAGGCATTAAGTAGTTACCCACCGTCGGAATTAAAGACACCTGTGCCCAACACACTAAGCATCTGAGCTTTGAGCCTGTCCCCTAGATGACGAATTACATCATGATATATACTACACTTTTACCACTGTCACCTTTGACGAAGTTCTCGAAATCGGTTGCCAGAACAGCCTGTACAAGCGTTAGTTAGCCGAGCGAGATAGAAATTGGTCGAGGCACCTTTATATGACGCGGCTCGCAAGTAAACAGAACGTCATCGAACATCACACGAAAATTAAAGCAGTTCAAGCCAACCGCTGCGATTGCATCTATCATCCCGTCGCCTGTCCACAAAGGTCTGGGTTTTGCTCGGAAAAAGGATTAATCGATGGACCGCACCAGGATATCCAGTCCTCATGGCCTCCACCAATCGAAGCATCAAGTCGATGTTTCCGAACGCTTTCCCCCGAAGGACATGCATAGGACGAGCACCCAAGGCAGTCGCCTCGTAATTGCGTGCAATATTCTTGAATATAATTCCCAGAGGTAAGCTCGCAGTGAGCCCGGCCACTAACCACCAAGATGGTATCGATATTCCGCACAGTGACAAGAGACGCCATGACGCGGTACCGATCAGGCAGTATATGAATAAGTGCCCCGCAAAACGTGCTAAGAGAACTAGCCCCGGGGCCACCATAGTTTCTGAGCTGTGTTGTAGTCTGTTCGCGAAAGGAGCGATCGGGCCTTGTAGCCAGTGAAAGTGAACTGGGGAAGAGCGCTTTGTATTTTAAATTAAGTCGGTGGCGGTGGGCGATCACCCAAACAGGCTACCGGAGATGTTTGGAGTGTACAAACAAACCCAGGAAGCCTCGTAATTGCGTGCAGGATTCTTCAAGTTGAGTGTAATTCCCAAGTTACAATGAGTCCGGCCACTAACCACCAAGATGATATCGATATCCCGCACAGTGACAAGAGACGCCACGGTACCGATCAGGTAATATGCAAATAAGTGCCCCGGAAAACGTGCTAGCAGAGCTAGCCCCGGGGCTACCATAGTTTTTGAGCTGTGTTGGCAACAGTCTGTTCGCCGAAGGATCTATGTGAAGGCGTGAAAGGCACCTACTAGACATCCACGTACCCATTGCACCCGGTGAGTACGGATTGAAAAAGCAAGGATTTGGACCGGCCGGCCCCTCCCTGCCAGTAGAAGATATGGCAGAGACAATACATCGTGGCGGTGGGTGACCACACAAACGGCGCGAATCCACGAGACGAGGGTACCCTGTATACCATAAACTTGAGTAGTAGCGGTCCACGGGAGGGCTACGTGAACATGCCGAAGATGGGCGGTTGTGTACAAACAAACAGAGGAGAACATTATAGATCTGTTTCGCATCACCCGTGAATGCTACCCTCAACCTCCACAGACCATTTAAAACTACCCACCTGTAACCTAACCTTTGATTTGGACATCTTCGCGTCCATTGACGGTCTGCCTCTCAACGCGGCAACCTCATAGACTAGGTCTGGTCACCACTGGCAGATTACTACGTGTTTTGTGCACACAAAATTTTCGCCATGCTTGGCCATTTGTCCGGATAATCAGGCCTAAGGCCCTCTGCATACAAATGCAACCGACCTCCGAGGCCACCCACTCAATATGCTCTGAGGTGGCCTGTATTGCAACCTTGCTCCTCAAGATCTTCACAAGTTCGGCATGCAAGCCTATTGCTTTCTTCTACATCCGCAGGTGGAACGCTGCTCTCATCCGAATCGCCCTCTTCATGATACTCCACACTCCAGAGTGATTCCTGGAAGAGATACCAAAGCCCCAGCATCTAACTCTCCTCTTCGTCTGCACCAAAGTAGGAGCAACAGTCGAAGGAAACTTTGTACGAGCTACGATCGTGTGTGTGGAGAACCCACTACCGGCTGTTGTGAGGTGGTATTGGTGTCAAAGTAGGTATTCGAGTTCGCCAAGGGTTACGATGAGCTTGCATAGAGGTGAGAGAGTTCCGGGATCAACGTCCGTCTGTGGGCTCGGAGGAATGATATCGGTATCACGAATGTCGTCAATCAGTCAACAACGTTTCCATGACACAACACGTACTTTCTACGAAATACAAATATCACGCTTGTATACATTTGAGCGCGGAGTCCAGTTCACGAACGTGCATTCGATCTCGGGGTCAGGTGACAATCGTTACCACGGCCCGTACGACGACGAGTGGGTCGGCGTCGAGGAGTCTGTTGCATCTGCATTCTGGCTTGGTCGTCAGCCTGGGGTGCGTGAAAAAAAGGGTCCGTGAGGTCTTACTTGCTCGGGCCAACTTGAATCAAGTCGGCTGTCTCGACTGCCGGATTCTGCGACGATGGATAGGAAATCAAGCAAGATTTCCGTCGGTGTCCCGCGGCTAGACAAGAATTCGATGGTCGACACTGTACAATCCGGCCATGTTGATGGAGAACCCGGGTTATCTTTTCTTGATTTTTGCTGTTCCCAAATTTCAATGCAAGGTGGGCCGTACAAGCTGGTGCGGTGTGATTGCACAACTCAACGACTAGGTACGTGAATTCAAGAGGTGCTGGAGGTATCATATACTGGCACGGCAATCGGCACAAAGTGAAATGGAGACGAAGTAGATGGTAAAAGAGATGGACGAGCCATATTGATTCATGTGAAAGCAAAGAAAACGTCCGGTAACGTATTGTCCATGGCAGATACTGTAGACTGCTTAGACGGCCTCATTATCGGCCTCGGTCATTCTCACCCACAACCCACCCTGTACCGACGTGTCAGATAACTATAACGATCGTCGTCTGAGGACTTACATGCGCATACATCGTGAGATGCACCTTCGGGAAGATCTTTTCCGTCGCCTGTCGGCCCTCCCTCTCTGCCCAAGCAGGAGGAGGAAGCGTGTCAGGAGCTTGTGCGTCTGGCGCCAGAATGATCGTGTCAAATTGTTGCAAGAGTCGAATCAGCATGAAAGACATTTCATTATACGCAAACTGAAGTCGATGGGTGATACTTTGTTAACAAGAGTAATAGAAAAAGAGCATATATGAGTGCTTACCTGTTGACCAAGACAAATGCGAGGACCAGCATTGAATGGAAGGAAGATGAATGGTTGTGGTGTGAGATACTTGTGCAAACGATAGTCGAGGAAGCGGTCAGGATCAAATTCCTCAGCTGTCCAGGGAGAACGAGATCAACGAAAGCGGACAGAAAGTAAAGCCTCTCACCATCTGGGCCCCAAAGATCCTTTCGGCGATGCATGATGAACACGGAATACACTACCCTGTGGAGGATTGTCACCCTTCATAACTTGATACAGGTTAGTGACGCACTGAGTATTTGCCGGCACATAATATGGCTTCTCCGATGGGTCGGAAGAGGGAAAAGTGGTCGCTTTAATGCTCTCACTGCTTGCAGTGAGCACCTTATTGATGAAAAACATTCTTTCTTACCGAACATTGTACGGCCTGCAGCAAAAATAAGTGGACTATATATCAGATTGGTGGATGTAAGTACTTACACGACCGGAAATAGTCTCAGTGTCTCTGGAACAGCAATCGATAGGATCTCTCCAATCGAATATGGCAAAGAACTTGCCATTAATAACCGCGCGAAGGTACTTCATGTCACGAATCGCCTCATATGTAGGGCGATTTCTGGGTCCAATCCTAGTCGTGATCTCTTCTCTAAGACGAGCAAGCACGTGGGGATGCGTTGACAAAAGATAGACAACGAATGTTAGTGTCCCGGCCGTCTTATCACAAGCAATTAGTGCATGACCGAACAACAACTTACTCGCACGTACCGTATCACGACCAGCGATCATGATGTTCAAGATCTCATCCTTGAGGACCACGGGATCTACAGAGGATGACTAAGAGGAATGGCATAACCAGTAACACCTACCAGTCGTAAGTCGAACGAGGTGATCGAGAAGCGTGTCCTCGTCCGACTCGTCCGACTCGGAGATCGGCTTCTCCCCGTGCAGGGATTCCACCTTGGCTTTCTCTATCGCGTCCTTTAGAATAGGGTCGATGTAGGCGTTCACGACCTTCATCGGCTTTACAGTCCTGTCGCCCCAAAGTTCGAACAGAGGCCACAACCAACTTCTGCGAACCCGTTGAGAAGCCGCGTATTGAGCATCTGCGAATGCTTGGGAAAAGTCATCAATAATCTTGGAGTTATGAATCGAGTTCCCGACTGGAGCCACGTTATAGGGATAGACAAGACCTGCGGAGAGACTGTGTGCACATTTCCCAAAGAGAAACTCGGTTGCAGCATCAAGGGTGAAACGTGAAATAACATCCTAAAGATCTCGAGTTCGTCTCGAGGTAGGGAAATATATGCACACGGACATACCTGGAAGTCTACCGGATACCCAGCACGAAGACGAGACTTTATCAGGGTGATCGCATACTCGGCATGACGATCAAAGATATTAAAGTGACTGATCCGATCGTGAGAAAAGAATGGACGGGTAATGCCACGATGAAATTTCCACATATCGGCTGAGAGATCGAGTGTAACGCCACGAGCGAGAGGCATTAGGTAGTTACTTACCGTTAGAATTAAAGATGCCCGTACCCAACACATTAAGCATCTGAGCTTTGAACCTTTCTCCTAGAATCATGAGTTATGTCATGGTACAAACTATACTTTTATCACTGTCTACCTTTGACAAAGTTCTCGAAATCAGTTGCCAGAACAGCCTGTACGAATGTTAGCTAGCCGAGCGAGATAGAAATTGGTCCGGTACCTTTATATGACGCGGCTCGCAAGTAAACAGAACGTCGTTGAACATCACACGAAAATTAAAGCAGTTGCCAACCGCTGCGACTGCGTCTATTATCCCGTCGCCTGTCCACAAAGGTCTGGATTCTGCTCGGAAAAAGGATTAATCGATGGGCCGCACCAGGATATCCAATCTTCATGGCCTCCACCATTCGAAGCATCACGTCAATGTTTCCGAACGCTCTCCCCTGAAGGACATGCATAGGACGAGCACCCAAGGCAGCCGCCTCGTAATTGCGTGCAAGATTCTTGAATGTAATTCCCAGAGGCAAGCTTGCAATGAGTCCGACCAATAGCCACCAAGATGATATCGATATTCCGCACAGTGACAAGAGACGCCACGACGCGGTACCGATCAGGCAGTACGCGAGTAAGTGCCCCGCAAAACGTGCTAAGAGAGCTAGCCCCGGGGCCACCATAGTTTCTGAGCTGTGTTGCGGTCTGTTCGCGAAAGGAGCGATGCGGGCTCACTGAAAGCGAAATAGGTCGGAAGAGCGTTTGATTTTAATTTATGTCGGTGGCGGTGGGCGATCGCCCGAACAGGCTGCCAGAGATGTTTGGTGTGTACAAACAAACAGAGGTAGCCGCCTCGTAGTAATTGCGTGGAAGACTCTTGCCAGTGAGTGTATCTCCCAAAGGCAATTTGCAATGGGTCCGGCCACTAACCACCAAGATGATATCGATATTCCGCACAGTGACAAGAGATGCCACAATACGATACTGATCAGGTAGAAAACGTACCAGGGGAGCTAGTCCCAGGGCTACCATAGTTTCTGAGCTGAGTTCAACCGGCCGGCGGCCTGGCCACTGACTTGTTGCAGTCTGTTCGCTGAAGGAGCGATGCGAAGGCGTGAACGGCATCTAGCGGAGATCCACGCACCCATTGCACCTGGTGAGTACGGATTGGATAAACAAAGATTTGGACCAGCCGATCCGTCTCTGTCGTACAGATCCAGGCGGAGTCTGAACCCAGCGGTGCGATGACCCGTGGACATTCGTGACAATTCGTGACGGCCCGTTTGAGGGTAAGCGAGTGCAAAATCCTTGCCTGCCAGTGTACCTCGGTTAACCCGGTTTGGTCGACAGATGCGGCTGGCCGGCCAGTCATCAAGCTAAAGCATCGCCG
Organism: Boletus subparvulus; assembly: GCA_038092515.1. Lineage (NCBI taxonomy): Eukaryota > Fungi > Basidiomycota > Agaricomycetes > Boletales > Boletaceae > Boletus > Boletus subparvulus. The sequence goes on along the minus strand of JBBPQL010000404.1, from coordinate 1,275 downwards.
AACAACTTGAAGCGCTGCGAGCGCAAGCGATGGCTCGAGCTCACCCGGCAAACTCAACGCCCAAAACCGCCCCGCCTTGGCTCACTCATCCACCAACAAAACCCCCCACAACGCGAGCCACCAAAACTCCCACATCCATCCCCAAACACCGCCCACCCGTCTCCCCATGGTTTTTGTCCAAACGCGCTCAGGCACCACCCCGACACCGTTCAAATCCGATGATGGCGACCGAGTTTCTGCCTCGTCCACAGGATCGAAGGTCGACGGTGAACGACGCCAGAAACCAAAAGAGCCCCGAGCAGGCCCCAGCCAAACAGGCGATTAAACGGCTGACCACCCAGGTTCAAGACCACATCACGCAGCATTTGATGCCACCGACGGCCCAAAAATTCGGACAGTGAAGTCGACAACCACGGAGAATCGAAAAGTGGTGGGCATTGAGAGGGACGGTGCTGGAACAACACTATGCATACGATCGCAGGAAATCGGTAGCTCCATTGCATCGAAAAGTACGCCATCCAGCCCGACAAGATGGACACGAATACAGGTCGCGAGAGTTCTAGGAGAGGCGGGAGGGTGTGGTCAAAAAGAGAGCCACCGTTGAGTGAACCGAACGTGTCCGGGGACAACATGCGGACGTTCTGAAGCCATACATCGGAACCTAAGGCGTGAAGGGCCAATTGGCTGCTGACAACAATACGAAGGCGAATCGCGAATCCGTTTGAAATGCGGGCTTGGGGACGATGAGTCCTCGCAACCAGTTCCACTCGATGTCTCGCATGTTGAACATCAAGTCCCAGGCATTCCAGAACGATGTGTAGACGCTCTCGAAATCTAATTTGCTATGTTTGTTTGAAGGACTTTGAGCCGAAAAGACTCTCGAGCAACAGCCCACACAGTATTACCCCGCATTGAGATGTGACACATGAATCTAGGACAAACCACGTTCAGTGGCATGCAACACTGGGACGGGGTTACTCATGATGAACAAGTTGTTCATGCGGACCAACCTGGGATCGTCTCCCGACACGTCAACGAATATACCGCGCCAAGCAAACCACACGACGGCAGGCGAGAACGCAAGGCGGTAGAAGTGTGTTCCCTTGAGCTAAACCAACACTCCTATAAAGTATAAACACATTTCAGGTGGAAGGATATACGCAAGAAAAGTGGCCCTTGTGAGGGCGATCTTTTTCGACGCCGCAAACAGGCTTTCAAAACTGTAAGCAGGTTGAGAAAATCTTGAGGAAAATCCTTCACGTTTTTGACACGATA
>JBBPQL010000403.1:0-27812 GCA_038092515.1 Boletus subparvulus | reverse complement strand
CCCACCCTCACCGACGCCGGGGTACCCAAGCCCACTGTCTTCCCGCATGCGTTTCACAGGCGGACGCAGGTCCTCTGCAAGACCCAGACCACGACGCGGGGGACTCGGGCTCCTGCTCCGAACGCGCAAAAACGGTGGCGGCGGTGCATGTGCATGATCGTCCAGAGGAGGCGCACCGTACCGCCCACGGTCAAACTCCCTCGGTAGCGGTACGTACGCTCGATCGTCGTCCCCAGGAGGCGGCGGATAAGGGTCTGTTAGTCGTGCGCTGAGGGAACGGCCGGGCCCTACACCCGTTGAGTCCAGTCGCGGTGGTTGCGAGAATGGGAGCCCAACCCGTCGATCGCGTTCGTCCCAATGTCCTCTTGTTGGCGGGGGCGGGGGCGGGGGCACCAATCCGCCCAGGTCCCGATCCCGCTCTCGTTCCTGATTACGCTCGCGTATGTCTCTGTCTCTGTCTCTCTCACGGTCGAATCGCTCCCTGTCCCTATCCGTGAACGGCAGCCTTTCGTGTGGTCGCCACGACGCGGCCGGTGGTGGTGGCGGTCCACGTTTGTCGTCGTCGCCAGGTGCGTACCAATCCCGCCGCCGTTGTTCATAGGCGTCGCGCTCTCGATCGGTGGTATACCTTCTCTCCCCATTGGGATCATACATACCTTCAGCGCGGAACGGTGGCGGCGGCGAACGCGTCGGGTAGTAGGGTCTTCCCCTTTCCCGCTCACGGTCGCGGTCGAGGATGGGCGGGGGAGGTGAATACCGGCGTGGCGGCAGACCGACGCCGCGGCAAATGTATCGGGGGTGTAGTGCTTCCTATCTATTTTGGAGCCAATTGGGGAGCTGAAAGAGTCTCCGCTACCGAATCTCCGGTGGGCGATGATAGACATACTCGAGGTCCGTGGGCTACCGGAAGAGTGAAAGCGCTCTGGAGTGGCGTGTTGAGTGTTTCCGTCGATGATAACCCTGAGAGGGTCGAATTCAAGCACTATCTCAGGTCGGCGTTCGCTTACACCGGGAGTGACGGTATCGGAGAAGGGAAAGAGGGCTAGGACAGCAGATTTTGGAGAGTGGATTGCGGCGGGGTACTCTGGCGAGGGGATGGTTCATGTATGGTTATGTTCGCGGGCGCTCGCGTTGATGGTGCTGGGACTTGAGAACGCCAGGGGCATGGAAGTCGAGGGACGCTACAGCGCGGGGCAGACTGTAAACGAGTGGCTGCCGACGTGTTACCGAATCACTGTAGCGCGTTGGAAAGATGCCGGCAAGGAGTTGACTCGGAGTCGCTCAGTGGCTCTGAAGCGAACTAGCTGTATTGATTGGTTCAGTTTACTTAACGATGAACTGAACCATGTTACGTAACTATCCGTAGTTGTCACTGGGCCCCTAAGCTGGGCCCGACAGCCCGCTGTCTGCAGATATTGATGGAGCCAATCCTATGGAGACGAAACGAGCTATGTGAGTACGAGTTCTCACAAAAGAAGTTTGCGAAGAACCAGGAAGAACTGACATACCACCCTCCGCATCGTCTAATCAAGCTGCTGTCTCGACCTCCTTCCCACTTTTTCTCGCAGCGATGCTGGCCTAGTCCAAGTGTTCGTCGTCAACCATACAATCGCAGATAGCCAGACAGTGCCCGTGGCAGAATGTCCCTTGCACGCTGGAACCGCGCTCACAGGACGAACCTCACGTCTGCCCTTCTCATATGTCAAGCTGAAAGTACCTGAAGCAGGCATCCTCCGAGGCAAGGCAATCGTTATTCTCGTTGGGAGTACAGTTGGCAGGTACGGAAGATAGGGACTCGCTGAATATGCGGTAACCAACAATACGATGCGCCCTGCAAACGACTATTCGTCAATTGTGCTTTTGTGCGCTCGCGACGTTGGGCCGACGGACGCCATTGGTGGATGTATGGCCTGGCGATAGCGCATCAAGAATAGAACTGTGAAGGTTGCGCCGCGAGGGAGAGGCGACACGGTCGCACTGGACTGGGTGTCTACGCCTATGGCCAAAGTTTCCGCCGCGTACCCCTACATACCGCACAGCGCCCTCCCAGCGTGAGCGACATACAACAGTGCATGCACATACATATGATGACAGGATGTCACTCGGGAAAACCGCAATGCCCATCGATATCAAATTTCGGATCGATGGTCTGGTCACCGCTAATGGTCTCTGCCCATGTCACGGGTCAGGCATTGATGGTCGGGGGCGGAATGGAAGGAAATATTGCTCAAAATACCAGATAGGTTGACGTTTATGTATGATATGCACTGGCGCACTGACGACAGACCAAATTACTCAAGCCTTGGGCATGCATGGGAATTCCTTGGCAACATGTTCGTGGCCACAGTCATGTGCAATCCCGTATATGATTCGATGGAACATTCACACCCGCTAGAATCTCTATCCCGTGAACTCACGAATTCCAATCCGCTCATCTCCTGCAGCCCCATAATACCCTCTGAAATATCAGGTAGATAGGCTCCGAAAATCATGGACGTTGCAGACCAACATGGGTTTAAGTCGGCCCATTTGTTGCCCCGTGACAGGCAGCCTATCCGCTTGTTCAACGCTCAGCGCTTGTCAGCGGCACAGGGACCCTGGAGACGGAGTTCGAACACCAGTTTTGGTCCATGCTATGCTCACTTTACTCCTTGTTTGTTCGTCCAATTATATGAAATACATCCATTGGCAGCCTTCCAGTGCACCCTCTCTAGGCCCCCAAAGCGTATACCGCCATGTATCTCCCCGACCTCTCTTGGACACTCAAACGGCGTTCCATGATCACCACATCGACCCCGCTTCACAATTCTCCCTTCACCCTGGACACCTCTGGTGTGTCGGGTTTCTTTGGTGGAGATGAAGCTATTTCCGCCATGGCTACTGTCCACATTTACAGAGGCCGGCGATGGCTGGGGTGGTATAACACCCCAGGGGCATATCAAATTGCTAGGCAATACGGTCTTGTTCCCAAGTCAGTGTTCTTCAAGGGAGTCTTCCCAGGTGTCCGCACCGACCCCGCCAAATTATTCGAGTTTGATGGCTGGGAGGGACCAAGATTTCAAGCTGTCAGCTCTGGCACCATCATGGACAGTACTGGCCATTTGGCTTCCGTCCTCGTGAAGAAATGTGCTTCAACCGATGGAGTCCCGATTCCTGGAAGGGATGGACCAGGCGTTGGGGTCACTATTGTCAGGCTCAATACGATCCCTCCCAAAGTGGTGGACCCGAAGCGCATCACTACTTACTCCCCCTTCTTCGCCATTATCCCCATCGCTGTCAGTTTTGCTGCCTGCATTGCGAGTGGTGTCTACGAGGATTGGTTTTCGTCCTCCTTGATCCTATGGGGTATACTCAGCAATGGTATATCCTGTCTCGTCATCGGCTCAGGAACCTTACGCTTCACCCATCACATACCCGCGCCCGGATCTCCGCCTGGTGACGGTATCCTTGGTTCTGGAAATGAGTTTGTCTTATTGCAAGGGGCTGAGGGCGCCGTAAACACCATCACTAGCGGCAAGGTTTCTCTCGACTTTCCCAGCAAGTTTCATCATGAATACATCGGATGTTGCTCTATCCTCCTTACGATCCAATTCATCGCCCAACTATTCCTTATCCCGCAGGGATCGCTATTTGGTCAAATCATGTTCATTTCCTCACTTGGGGTCTCTTGGGTTTACAACTCGTGTCTCTCTGCATTCGACAAGGAGAGGATCCAACAGCGCATCCTACTGGACGATATACTCAACAAACCATTGTTGAAAAAGTATTTCTTGACAACACGCAGCGCCGCAGTCGTGTTTGCACTCTGCGTTCTCTCCCCCGAGGATCCAAGTAAGATCCTTGAGGCATACCTACGTAACGACACCAAAGTCTGGAGAAGGTGGAAAGAGACTGTCTTGCAGCGACTCCACAGGAAGGAGAAGCTTCACTTTAAGGAAGAAGATTGGAATTTGTCGGGGTATACTGACGAAGAGAGGAAACTACTTTACTCACTTTACGGTGATGCACAGGTAGCCTACGATGGTTTTGTATCTATGCACAGTAACGAGATGCCCGTTACAAAGAGTTAGAATGACTACCCTGTAATTAACAAAAGAACGAACCAACGATGCTAATATCGCTTTCCTCAACAACCAATTTTCTTCATAAATACAAAATCTTCTATGAAGTATTTCTTGTTACTACGTTTGAATCCGAGTCGAGATAGAAATATCAGTTTAGTGTAAGCCCATTGGCATACCAGTCAGGTGTACTTGCATTGATACAACGACATTAGATTAATCATACGAAATCGCAACTAAATATAGTTGTATACACGTCACAGATAAAACGATCAATCAGAAAACGAGATCCCTCGCTAGCCTGAAAACTCGCAAGGATTCGACAACATGATACGGAATCTTGTACATGCGGTTTTCGCAGGTCGTTGTGAACAAGTTTCAGCCTTGGAAAGTGTGGTTGCAAGTAATTTTTTCGAGGCAACATTATGGTGTGATGATTCCGGCAAGCTCCTCGTTCGTGAAATAAACGATATCATCACTGGAAGGCCGGGATTGAGATGGTTCGACAGTGGACCAGCACCATTGGATACACATCCACCGACGCTCGGTGACCAGTGCACTTCTGGGTCGTCTTGGCGTCATTCCTCTAGAAACGGCGTGTACGACTTGTGCCTCGCGAGTATAGTAGTGGTAGGGCACCTTCCCGGTCAGAGTCTGTTCGTTGTTATACATATATCAGACTGTACATGCTGGGGAGTGCCACAAACCTGCAACATCACACCACCGAATGAGTACACATCACTGTGTTTCGTTGGCATAACCTTCGATTGTTCGACTTCATCTTCAGATATCTCAAGGTCAAGTAACTCGGGAGCTGTCCAGCGTAGCGTCCCTCTTTCGTGCACCGAAGTGGGAAACGAAGATCCTCCAAGTTCCGTCAGCAATGTTGATAGACCAAAGTCGGAAATATAGGCTCTCCCGTTCTTGCAAACGAGCACGTTTGACTGGAGAGATTGTACATTAATGTCCTGGCATGATCGTGAGCAGGTGCAATACGACATACACCAGATAGGTCTCCGTGCACGACAGAACATGAGTGTACTAATCAAGAATTCCACTTAATTTCAGAGTAGTAAAATGCAAGTTGAACTATAAACTCACAATATTGTAGACCAGAGGCGGCATCATTGAGCTACAGAACTACTGTCAGGTTGCCTTCCCCACGAACCTTAAGATACCTACCAAAGTAAGGATCTCAACAACCGAGAGTTTATCATAATGGTCTTCCAGGTAGGTTGTCAGAGAGCCATTGTCTACCCAGGGGCACACCATGGCGGGGAATCGACCAAATCCCGCTGTGGTTCCAAGGAGCGGTAAAACGTTGATATGCTTCAGGGTCAACCAAATTTTGATCTCCCGACGGAGCCGCTGCAAAATCGTGGCGTCAGTGGTTGTGATGAAATACACCGGCATGGCCCATCCAACGAGGAAGTTCGCGTACCTTGTGTTTCTTGAAAAAGTTGACATCGTCAGCCGAATATGTTCTGATGGCTTTGATTGCGACCTGGGTTTATTGGCAGTCGTATCGCTTACCACAACAGATCACGCACTCTAATGGGTTCCAAGTTCATTTGGAGCATCCCTCTGTAGATGTCTGCGAATCCACCGGATGCAACTGGGTCATGACCGTCTCGCCTGACATGCCTGGTGATATCATTTGGGAAGTATCTTTAGTAACAACTAGCGTATAAGTTATACAGAATTCAAGTTATGGTTGGACTACTCACTCATCGTGGAGATTCGGTGTTTTGTCAAATGGAAGATACTGCAAAACCATCGATGCCCCCGAATTTGTAACGGTGTTGAAATAACCAACATCATCGTTAGTCACAATAACTGCCTTCAACAATGGTCATGAAATCGAGTACTGCAATGCACACCACATACCGTGCTTCCTAAGGTGAGATCGGCCATATCCTTCGCACCACAGATTACCTGCTCAAGCCTCAATTTTATGTCTTGCAGCGAGTTCCTGATGTGAAGAACTTACATCATCGGCGTATTGTGAGGGAAGGATATCAACGAGGCTCCGAATGGTGATTGTCTTGCCTCCACCGGTTGCAAGGACGTAGTTTGGTGAAATAGCAATGGAGCGGATGGTATCTGTGTGCTCGATTACCGGCCCAATTTGTTTGTGGGTCGTTGTGTCCCAGAAAAATACCAGTGAATTTGCAGAGACTGCGATGAATTTTCCATTGCTCGCTACGATCATGCACTTGGCAGTGATGTCGCCAGTGCAAACGGGCCAACTGGAGTGCATGGTTCCTGTGGACACGTCAAAGCATTTGACGTCACCGTCGAAGGATAAAGCGAAGAGAAGCGTGCTATTGAGTGACCAGGCAAGTGATTGGTTCTCGTATGAATTGACTCTGATCGGGACATCGATGAGGAGGCATCCGTCCTGACTATTGTAGATACGGACGGATTCTTTCCACCAAGCTGCAGTGACGAGGAGATCTCCATTCGGAGAGAATTTGGTTGCAGCTAGAACGTTGTCGTGTTCCAAGGGGCCAAGCAGCCGCTCGCCAGACGAGATGGACCAGACGCAGGCCGTCTTGTCATCCGAACCGCTGGCAATTCTCGTCATGTCTTGAGACACATCGACAGCACGCACCCAATTTTCATGTGCTTGGAACTCGGTGACATTTTCTTGGCGCTCTGCATTCCATATGATCACCTGGCCATTTTTCGTCCCACCAACGACCCAGTTTCCGTCCAAGGACACCGCGATATTGAGAACAGTGCTTCCTGCATTCATGGCCGTTCCCACCTCCTGACCATCTTCCGCTTGCCAACATCGAACCTTCCCACCATAGCCACCGCCCACAACATGCTTCCCATCAGCAAGAAACGCGACCGAGCATACGTCCTTTGAAACATCGATTTCCGTCACTTTTACTTCCGTTTGATGAGCGTTGCTGGAGCGTGTACTATTTACGATCGGGTCTTTGGCGCTCGTCAGCACCACACTGTTAGTCGTCCGATAGAGTCGTACGCACCCGAAGGAATCCCTGACCAGCTCGTCGTCCTGGAAAACATGCTGGCCAGCAACGCAGCGAAAAGAACGATGCCCAGTCAGCGGGCGAACCTGGCTCAGGCTTTTCCTTAAATATCGATAAGCATCAATTCACACCCTCCGAGTCAATGATCTCGTGCCTCGGGTCGGTGACTCGGCACAACCATGGCATCACTGTAGCCTTACGCGAAGTTTTCCATGACAAAAACCCTAAGTTGTGGTTGAGTCAGGAGTCATCGTCAACAAGATTGTTGTAACGAGGCGATTCCCTAGCAGTGGCCAAGCCGAGGTAAGGCTTCCAGTCCTCAAAGATCCAAAGTTATCAATCTACATCTACTGTATATCGACCGTACGGATACCGTCTATCAATTCGGTCAACGACACCTCCTCACGAACCCGAACCATGATCAAACTGTCCGTCGCAACGCGTCTGTACTGCACGCGCGCCATCGGGGCGAGCAACAGTGCACCGAACGGCTTCCGAAGCCGAGCGACAAGTCGCAGTGCTCGCGTGCTAAGGTCAAACCGAGGTGCGCCGCGCGAGAAATCCTGGTCGAGAAGGGGACTGATCCAGGGATGAACGAGAAGTAACTCCATCCCAGACAGGTCGTCGGTAGTCTTGATCTCTACTTCCCCAAGCATGGGTGTCGTCGCACGATAAACGGGGAGACCGTACTTGGAATCTGATTCCGGGAGAGGAACGAGGTCGGCGAGGGGGAAGATGATGCCAGGAAGTCTCAGGCGACCAGCGACCAGCGAGAGGGGAGGGAGATCGTAGAGATGCTCATACAATGCAACAGTCAGGGAGAGGTCAGGAAAGGATGAGCGCAACGTCGTGACCATGCCATCCATCTCCGCTGTCTCGACGGGTTGTGGAACATGCGGTGGCACAATTTGGTTGTAGACCGTAAGATCGGCGGGGAGGTAGCTGTGGTGACTACCTGAGTTCCCAGTCCATGCGAGAAGTGTGACATTAGCTGAACGTGTCAGGATATGCTCCAGGAGACGACCGATTGCCTGATTACCCTCGCCATATATGACCGGGATTGCAACCCTGAAGATACCGAACAACGAGTACGCGATATCTTCCTCACGTGTCGTTTGCCGCATCGAAGCTAAGTAGAGCTTCTCGCGCGCCCTCTCTAAGCCCGGTTGAAGGGTGGCCAATTCCTGTGTGGAAAAGTTCATCGCCTTTTCCATCTCCGAATGGATCATAGGAGATTCTTTGTGGTTGAAAATGTCCAAGTCAAGGTATGGTTTCCAGTCTTCGGTGTAGAATTGGACAACCTCGGAAGCAATGTATTCTTGGTATGTCCACCCGCGAGTATTCCAGATGCTCCTCCAAAGACAACCAAATTCCTGTGATTCTGACAGGACACCGAGAAGGTGGACAATCGTGAGTGACGCGCCATGATACCACCTGAACATGGCGACCAACGATTCTTGCTGAACCCCTTTGTCGAGCTGGTTCACGCAACACGTGTCACTCCATGCCCACTCGAAGCGAAGAGTGCGCACGAGCTTGCAGAAATTTTGCAACTTGCTGTGAGCTGCAGACGCCGGTAGCTCGTAAATGGAGATTTTCTCGACTTGCTGGAGTGTTGGTTCATTGAGCTGCCACCGGTGAGAGAACATGACGTATCGGTAGTATTCCTTCACCTCTCTCGAAATACGTGGGCGGTCGAGCCGAGTAGTCATTGAAGACCGCAGTTCGTCGTAGATCGGGAGGTCCTTGAAAGCAGCTGCTTGCTGTATCTTGTCATAGAGGCGACCAGTAGTGGTACTGATGAGCACACGTGGCATGTGGCGGAGAGTCTTGTCGATCACCGTTTCAATCGTGGGAGTTGCATCGACATATTGACGATGAAGCTCTGTCCAAGCAATCAAAACTTGTTATGTGTAATGCTGATAAAATGGCGCACCACGAATGTGTGGATCAGCAGATTGCTCGAGCTTTGAGAGCATCATGTCGAATTCCTTGAATGCTTTGGTGTAACACCCCATGCCGTGTAATGCGACATGCTTCCTCTCGTATCCCTTAAAAGATGACGGGTCGAGCTCGATAATCTGAATAGTATAGATCTCTAAGTTCCGTTTGATGTGACACGAAATACATCCCATACCTTGTCAGCATCAATCAGTGCCCCCTCCCATGAACCCATGACCGCTCGGGCTTTGCTGCGCTTAACGAGAACATCGCTAAGATCCATCGGACCGAGTGACAGTGCATCCGAGTAGTATCCAATGGCCTCGTCGTGATTCTTAGATTCCATCGCGGTGTCGCCCAACTTCTCCAGCCTCCCAACGCAGCGCGCTCGAAAGTCTATTGGAAATATTTGAATTAGCCCTGATTGCCACACCATTGGAATCCCTCACCGAGTTCCCACGCTGCTCGCTCGGTGGGTATACTCGTGTCATCTGTTAGCTCGCTCAGCATTTGTTGGAAACACTTGATTGACTCCGTGATGTGACCATCCCTTTCAAGAACATCACAGATCGCCTGATAGATGGGGAACCTCGGAAGCTCAAACTAGGCCAAAAGAGAGTCAATGTCTTGTTCTAGGACTGCCACGTAAACCACACCTTTTCAACAGCGCCTAGTGTTTCGTTCACTGAGCCACGAGTCAGCATCGCGCTCGCCCACTTGACTAGTACAGTGTTCGGATTCGAGGGACCGAGGGACAGCGCAATTGAGTAGGTCGCAAGTGCTTGGTCATATTCCTTGATGCTCGATGCCTCGTCTCCAATGCTTTCCAGTGATGTTACGCATCGGTGCGTAAAATCTGATGAGAGGGATTAAATACACTCTTTTCTAACCCTCCACGCAAAACTCACCGGTAACCCAGTCAGTGATTCGCATGTTAGCTCCCACCTCGTTGTTTCCAGTAAACGAGATTTCGATAAGAGACTCTGCAGCATCATGTATGCGGCCTTGAGCATACAAAGCTTCGCAGTGATGTTGCTGCTCGTGAGCACGAAGGACGGTATAAAGATCCTTGATGAGGCTATCCTTTTCATCGGCTTTGCGTTGGGAGTCGGCAAGTTGCGTACGGAGGTCCTCGACGGTTTGTTCGAGATGCGCGATTTTGCTATCTAGTGGACGCGAATCTCAACAAAATGTGGGTCAGGGGGACGATGTACATACTCGAACTCTCGTCGCTTGCACTAAGCGATTTGATGGTTTCATTGAGGGTATTCACCTTCTGATTGGCTGCGCGCTGAGAATTGGCGAACTTGTTACGCAGTTCTTGAATGGTTCTTTCGAGATGCGCGATTTTGCTATCTAATGGGCGTGTCAGTGACACGTAAGACAGGGTGCTCATAAACGTACTTGAGCTGGACTCTTGTGCACGAAGGGACTCCTCGAGTTTGGCTTGTTCAACCCTCATGCGCTGGATTTCCTGCTCATGAAATATCTGCAACAGTCAACAAACCAGTTTTTGATTAGGAAACCATCTCATTTATCGAGTCTTTGATGTAAGTGCACTTACATCTTCATAGTAGGACGACGGAACCACATCATAGAGATTCCGCAGGGTGATTTTCTTGTCTCCACCGATCACCATGTCGTAGTTTGCCGAAATGGCCATGGACACGATGTCAGCTGTATGCTGTATGACAGACCCGATTCGCTTGCGTGTCGTAGTGTCCCAGAATGAGACCGATGATCCGGCAGACGCTGCGATGAACGTGCCGTTGCTTGCCAACGCGATGCACTTGGCATTGTGGCTGCTGTGAATAGACCATTTCGAGAGTGCCGAGCCGATGGACACGTCCAGACAGTTGATGTTGCCATCGAAAGTTAGGACAAAGAGCTTCTTGCTATCGCAGGCCCAGGCGAGGGACTGGTTGAATAACGAGCTGGCTTGGACCGGGACGTCAACGAGGCGGCGACCGTCCTGACCGTCGTAGATCCGAACGGAATGGCGGCTCCACGTCGCAATGGCAATCAGGCGTCCGTCAGGTGAGAACTTGACCGCGACCACGGAGTCGCCACGCTGAGCCAAGCCGCCCAGGGTTAAGGGGCCGAGTAGTCGCTCGCCAGCCGGAAGCGACCAGACGTAGGCACTGCCGTCCTCGGATCCTGTCGCCATTCTTGTCGCATCCGGAGAGACGTCCACCGCGTATACATAGCTGCTGTGTCCTTTGAACTCCTTCACTTTCGAGTGGCTCTCCACCGCGGCGTCCCACACGGTCACCCGGCAAACACCCGTCCCGTTGACGACCCACTTTCCATCTCCTGACACTGCGAGGCTGCCAATGATACTCCCCGCATCCATTGGCGTCCCCACCTCCGTGCCATCTTCCACTCGCCAACGTCGGATCCTCCCTTCCCTGCCACCGCTCACGATGTGCTTCCCATCGGCGAGGAATGAAACTGACCATATATTGTCTCGACCATCGATTTCGACCGTTTTCACTTCCTTTTTACCAGAAGAGCGACGGTCTCCACCCGACTCTTGGGTCCCCATCAGTATCGCACTTTCCAATATCTCGCCTGGCCAGGTACGCACCATTCCTTGACCACCGGCCTAGTTTCGAAAACATCCTTGACCGGGCGAAAAAGAAGATGCGCGTTTACGCCACAATTGTCGCATTGGTATGCATGAACACGAGTTCACACACCTCTGCCAGGGCGCTTACCGGCTACCCTTCTTCCCACCCTTTGTGGTTGCCGTACCGGTGGCCCCGAGTTCTCAATGTGGAAAATGGCTCTCGAAGTTGGAGAGAATGGTCGGAGAGTGCGGAACAACTGTAACGTCCAACAACGAACGGACGACAAGGCACACTTCTGAGGGACAGTGCGGCACCCACGGTTGCGTACCCAGGTTTGAATACTTGCCCATCATCATCAACTTGAAGACGCTGATTGTGAGAAGTTTTATCGTATATAAAGTGCGACATCGCAGGGGTTCTTCTCATGGATCGCCAACCTGACCATCCATCCAAAGGTTCGCATCTTAAGCCGTAAACTCTGAACAATTCGAAATGAGATCTACATATTTCAAGTTTCTTTTCCACTCATTTCGACTTTAGCCAGATGGTGGTTCCTGTCATTGTCTCGCAAGGTGTCGGCGGCTCTCAGACGCCTCAGCAGATACCCGGCCTACCAGAACGAACAAATCACGCGCTAAGATCATCCGAGACAACTTCAATACCCAATATGCACCCCAAGCAGTTTTACTCGCTGAATTTCACGACGCTGCGTCGCTGTATCCACGCACGGTGGTACCGAGGTCGGCGCCACCTCGCTAGCGGGTTTCCGGTCTCCCACCCTCCAATTATGACTCGTACAAGCCATTTGTGGATAAATTCAACGTAGAGCCATGCAAGGAAGAGAACGTCACGAATATGTTTTCCCTTGGACTACCCGACTTTCTTGCAGCTTCCAGCGCTACATCTAGGACAACCCCAAATATTCTGCCGAAATACAATCACCACGCAGGATAAGGATCCGGACTCACCCACTGTTCGATCCAAATAACAAATATCCGCTCGCTGCGGTGGTGTGCACGAAACATGGGGATGTTAAGGTGATACAACGTGCAATTGGTGAAGTGGTGCAAAGGTTCCCCGTCTGCGTCGTAACAGGGGGAATGGTGCGCAGGAGTCTGGGATGGTATACCGATGATGAAAGCCGGATGTCCCTCACTAGCACGTCTTTTTTGCCCTCCTATTCCTGATGGCACACTAATGTCTTGCGCGTTCCAGTTTCAGGCTATGCTGTACCATGGGTAGCGACCGTGATCGGTTACTTTGCTTCCTCATTATTCACGGGCTCTTCTTACTTGGAGGCAGAGACGTGTACCAATTCCATACACCGATCGCGCCGATGTTCGTTGATCTCATCCGCCACATTATCGAGCATTGGGATGTCCTCGTGTCTTGCATTAGGGGTGGTAGACTACCTGATCTCGAAGGCATTGATCATGTTCAGTACTTGCAGGTAAGCCAGAGGTCAATGAGTATGGATGGTTACTGAAGTGCTACGCAGGCTCACTTCCATGCCAATCCCGAGCGCGCAACAGAGCTACTTGAGATCGGGCCTCTCTTCTCCTTTGTTGAAGGATGATTCGCCGGCGTTTGGCCAAACGCGCACGAGTTCATGACGGTATGTAGTGGCCCATTTGGTACTGTCCCTCAGAAGGCGCGTGGTTGGGTGCTTTCCGATGATTGTAATTGATTGAAGCGTCTCAACCAGGCGAGGTCCCTTCTGGGAGGCTACGACGGATGCTCCGCATGATGCAAACGAACTGGATGAAATTGTTCTTCAGCGTGATGGCATTGTCGAGTTCTTGGATGTCTCTCTAGATCCAACTCATGAAAACCTCCGCCAAACAGTCAGTATTTCACTTTCTATGTTAGAGTTTTGAATGACCGCTTGTGGTGGTGACCCAGTGGGAAGTGGAAGTGGGCAAATACTACGAGCCGATCTTGACGGCTAGAGATGGCTTGTGGCGATATCGACTGGGTGATTTTCTCTACATCATCGGGTTTGAAAGCGGGAGTTATTCAAATAGTCGGGAAGGAGATGGTCATTATATCATCATCATTCATACGCACCGGACATGGCCTCTGATTATTCTTTGGGACAGGTTGACGATTCGCTTCGGGCTCCCGCAGGTCACGAGCATCAGCTCCTAACAGCTATTCAGGGCTTTAGCTCGGAGGATGGAGTTCGAGCGCAAGAATTTACGACTGCGCTTGATGACCGCATGCTACTTGCCACCATGGGCTTCTTCAGGTGCGTCGGCGTGTTGACATGTAGTATGATGGACGAGCGACCACTCACCAATCCAATTGTACTATAGGGCCGAACGCACATCAGACACCACACAAACTCTTCGATGCCCTCGTCACCACTAACGGCGAGTACTGGTGTGCGCTAGAGCTCGGGCAGATTCGGATCCCAATAATCCGGCTTGTGAAGACGGGGACGTTCGCAACATATCGCCAGTAGAAAGCCGAGAATGCAAATCTCCCCCCCGGACAGATCAAAGTGCCCTTTGATCGTGCTCGATCCAACCATGCAAGAGTAGATTTTGGAGAGAGTCGATCAGGAAGCTCCGTACTGTGTTGGGTGTAGACAACTGTCAGTGTTTGAACTAGAACAATGCAACTAGTTCGTTACCGTTTGTCTGTGAAGGTACAAATCACATGAAGGAAATCGCCGTGCTCGGAGTTTGCTTCATGTGTCAACCTAGGGAACAGCTGCTCTCCTGATTTTAACCCTTCACCGATTCGGCCCTCCACGCGAGTCATTAGAAACGGTGTATTATCGTGGTATGACGATAGATGTAAAGATCAGCAACAGCCTGAGAGTCGGGGTAAGCGTGCGGTGGACCGTTATAGGCGAATCGCGGCTGATAAGCATGCCAGTGATCACCGTGCAAATTCAGAACAAATGTCTCGCTGGCTTCCCGCTTCCTACGACAGCCACGTGTCCTCCAGGCAAACATTTTCAGCACAGAACCGATCCGCACAGGCAACTCAAGCTCGATTTTCTGCACTTCATGGGGCTCACTGGCGGAAGATGAAGTGTTTGCATTGGTACAATATATATCCGAGTCAGCTACCGCCCTCCTTTCCCAGTTCCTACGCAAAGAAGTACCCACTCACACCTGACGCGTACCATCTCCCAACATCTCGAGTTGAATCGCCTCTGGGTCATCCACTTCACCCTCCGCTATCACCTGACCCTGCTCCTGCCCCGGACTCGGAGTGACTTCCGCGAACCCTATCGCAGACACGGCCGTGTTACTATTGAAAACGGGTTGCGACGACATGCCGAATCCAGTGTCAATCCCCTGGCGGCGAGGACTATCATACAGCTCTCGCACGCTGATAATGAACCGGGGCATTATGGGGCATAGAGTCATAAAATAAAGCAAGGTCAGGATAAGCATTAAAGTGCTCTTTACTGTAAGTCTGGTTTGGAGCCAAACAAGAGAGATGTTGTAAATCATATTCCTAGAAGTTCAGATTGGTTAGTTTTTTTGCAGGTGTTTGGTAATTGAGGGTAAGATGGGAGAGTGTGAAGACATACACAACAAAATACAGAATTCCATCTTGCATGAATTGTTGCATGTACTGGTTAGGCTGCCACTGCTTGGTTGCATTGTACAACACAATAGATGTCTTCAAGGTTGAGAAGACAGCAAGAATTAAAAGCATAGCACCAAGCACAAATCGGAGAGCTGTAATGCCCCACAATAGTTGGGTTGGGAAGTTGCTGAATGTAATATTACAAAATGAGTGACCAATGACTGGGGTAACTGTAACTGGAAACAAGAATGACAGGAGACAAGGGGCAACATAGGATGAGATTCCAGTTTAGCTTGCAGTTTAGCTTAAGACATACCTGAGAAGTAGGCATTGGGATTGGCATATAGACCTTGAAAAACAAAGGAGACAATAACTAGTGGCATATAAATGAACAAGAGGATATAAAGGATCCTTTTGGATAGATTCCACATTGCATACACCCGCAGGATCATGACCACTGAATTTTAAAAAACATAGTTAAAGGGAAATCAAACTAAGGGGTATGGTAACTTACAATCAGCAGCAGCAAGGAATATAGGAAATGCCCAGGTAGCTGCCAGATAGACTGCAGTACCTGCAGAATATCTATGCCTCATACTGATATTCTAGAGGGCAGGAAATTTGTGTGCTTACACCTATGAACTGTTACCAATACACCTGACAACAGAATTTAGATGCATACATCTATCAAAAGTTGTTCATTAATAACAGACAAGCCACAACCCAGAAAAACTCACTTTTACTGGACCAGGCACAAAGGTAGTACCACCTGCAAATATATCTGATCAGCTCAATTAATTTCTGAATTTAACTCTGAACACACGGAGGCTGAGAAGACTTGAGAACATATTAGCTGTCCAGCTTGACATGCATTACAGCAATATTAAACCTACATAGCCCAAGAAAGACCAAAATAGCGAACCTACAGAACTGTCAATTCAAAAAACATGCAATGCCAATGGATTATACATACCAAAACAAACATTGTGGAGACCCAAGTCCAGGATCTGAACTGTGAGACCATAAAGGACTTGGTCCATGCTTGATAATCATTGCTTCCTCACCCAAATATAATCTATCTTTAATGATTGTCACAACAAATGAGATGTGGAGAGTAAAAAAATAATATAGTACCTCTCTCGAAAACATGAGGACTGCCAGTAAAGGGGTAGGATTCCAATTCTTAATTCAGTTTGAGAAGAACAGCATGCGGCATTACTCACCATAGTCATATACAACAGCAGTGACAATCACGACTGTGTTCGCCTATAAGATTAATCGTTGATCAGAGATGTGAACGACATACGGCATACATAGTTGTTCGTCTGGAGATACTCCAAAGTGGACTGAAAGCCAGATAACATGATGAATACGCAGGCAGGAATAATCAGCAAAGTCGAGGAGAGGGAGGTTGCGGGCGGTTCAGCCTTGGGAATCCCTGCAATAAGTATTCGGAATAAGGATTCATGTATGATCCTTATTTGATAATTACAGCATACGAAATGGAGGCGGAATGTGGCGGAAGGCACGGATCCCAGGGCGTCCTCGTTGTTGCGCAAGAAACAGTCGTCATGTACACAGCATCGAGCACAGGACGAAACTTTGCGGTCAAAAGATTGTTTTCATCGAGGATCATGATCATGATCACATCACCCTCGTGTGGCGAGCGTGGCAAGTAAGCAGCCTTGAACTTCAGTTGCCATCATTTCAAGGTCCCGCGGATCAAGCAAGGCTAGATTGTTCATTTGCACCGCCGCTGATTGATTGTCGGCGCTCGGCACCTCAAATGAGCTGACCTGAATCCGTCATGGCCGATAGCCAGAATTTTCATTGATGTGACCAGTGCCCCGCCACCAATGACACCCCTCACCGATCATCGACCATCTCGGGGACCTCACGTCAGCGAAAGAGCCCCGGAAGTGATGAGAAGAGCCCAGGCCGTTGCTTCTACCAACGGTGTTTTGAACGGTGATCATCAAGAAGTGTGTCACGGCGTTGAGTGGGCCAACATTGCCTGAGTTGAACCTGTGGATACGGTTGCGCACCTGTTAAGCCCGAGGATCAGATAGATGGGAACCAGGAGAAATCATGAGGTCGTTTGAGTTAGGAATGGTCAGCCCAAGGGATTCGCCCAAGTCATGGTGCCTGAGAGGCGTCAACTGTGGGAAACACAAAATACTTAGACCTGAATATCACTGTCCTCGGCACATTCTTCCAAAGACCCATCAGCGGCAAGGGGGAAAAGAGACTCATCGAAGTCCGATTAGCCTGTGTGCACTTCTTTTCCCCACCGAACACCTCTGACAGTGCCGTTATAGCAGAACGCACTTTCGACAAGGATCCGTCGCTATACTTGTTTTCGCTGCAACGGACTCGGATGATAGGAAACGACTGTCCGATACTATCCTACATGATACACGTGTTCGACAAGTCAGACGGTTGGGTAGAGACACCTCAGCCCGACTCCGAATCCATATTGCTCCTTCCACACGAGAGACAACGCTCGCGGGTGTGCGCCATCGACTGCGACATGGATATGGTGAACCTCCATCCTTGTCGGTCACTCCCTCGAATCCAACCTCCAACCCCTCTGGATCTACCACCCCCTCTGGATCGACACCGTATTCATGTACCACCACCCTCGCGGTCGATCACTCAAACCCGGGCTCGCATGGCTCACCAAGATGTCACCGCGAGACCCAGACGGGGGGCAAGGGCGGACACGACCCCGAAGAAGACCCGCGCGCCTGTGTTGATTTACTTCGGCTCAAAGTTCAAAACGGGGCCGAATTCGGCGGGTTCAAGACCGACTATAAGAGCATCTTTGGTCAGAAAACCCTTGCTGCCCCCTGTCGCGGCAACAATATCCTGTGTCTCGATGGGGTCACCGGCCCCTTGCTCTCGGAATCACCATACACAACATACCTGTGGAGTCCCGCCACATTTTGGTGACCATATTTCGTTTTGGGACACTGCATGCACGAATAAACGTGTTAGCTTGGTTGTCGAGCATGCTGGGCTTCAGTCGGTGGTTGGTATGGCCCCGTCTCCGACAACGGTCATCTTGCAAGTCGTGGAGAAGACAGGAAAACTACCTTGAAGATCCCGTCCCGTCCTGTCGCAGTTCCATATCGTCGACGTCGATGCTTTACCACCAGAAAATCCCCAGCAGTCCATGATCGAGAGCCCGGGTATGGTCAAGGCAAAACCGCACTCTTCCCAATCGCCCGAGGATATCGTGAGCAGCCTTCAAACGCAACTTGAACTTCGAGTGTATCTGACAGACTGGTCCTCAGAAACAGGCCGAGGCTCAGTTATCACTCATATATCTCAACACTGCAGCTTTCAAACTGTGGATATGCGATCAGCCCCGAAGGATAGTCACCACGCACTCGCTTGCCTCATTGGAATCGACGGCTACCTCATAGACGGGCAGGGCCCCAGACAGGTTTGAGGCTCGTAAGGACCAATGGGGAGATTTATGGATAGCACCTGGCTGGCGTGCGTGAGTCATTCTTCGCCTCTCAAACCTGAGGGTTAGCATTGATCTCGATCCTGAACCCGTAGATATATCTTAGAATCAATTGCAAAGGATGAACAACGTTATGTAGATGAAGCATTGTAAGCTGGACTGTGGTTAAGTTAGTCGGACACGGCTGGTTTTGGTGCTGTAGATGACCTGTTGAGTCTAAGTACCCTCTGATGCCCAACCATCCGAGATTGCAGCAATCATATTCACTCCATGATGCGAGTGCTGCCGGTTGTTACCTCTCTTGTCATACCGTGATAATACACTGTTTCATGTTACTGGCGTGTAGGACCGAATCGTTGAAGGGTTTCGGGAGAACAGCTGTTCCCCAGGTCGACACACGAAGCAAACCCCGAGCATGGCGATATCGTTCATGTGATTTGGACAAACAAACGGGTGCGGACCAGCTACATCGTTCAAATTGCAAACAGTTATCGACACCTAACACGGTACAGAGCTTCGTCGCATATACAATTACAATATTTGGTACACTGATCTTCTTTTGACCCTCATCGGTTCCAAAAGTCATCTCCTCACAGTTCCTGAATAACTCTCTCCAAGATCCATTCTTGCATGGTTGGATCGAGCGCGATTAGGGGTACTTTGATCTGTACGGGGGGGAGATTTGCATTCTCGCCTTTCCACTGACGATATTCCGCGAACGTCCCCGCCTTCACAATCCGGATTGTTGGGATGCGAATCTTCCCGAGCTCGAGCGCACGCTGGTGCTCGCTGTTAGTGGCAACAAGGGCATCGAATAGTGTTTGGGGTGCCTGGTGCGCGTTCGGTCCTATCGTACAATTGGATGGGTAAGTGGCCGCTCGTCCATCACACTACATGCCAACACGCCGACGTACCAAGTGGTCCCGCGAGTTCGACGAAGAAGCCCAAGGTGGGCAGTAGCGTGCGGTCATCAAGTACAGTCGTAAATTCTTGCACTCGAACTGTGTCCTCAGAGCTAAAGGCCTGAATAGCTGTTAGGAGCTGATAATCTGTGACCTGCGAGAGCCGGCCCGGGAGGAGAATCGTCAACCTGTCCCAAAGAATCATCAGAGGTCACGTCCGGTGCATATGAATGGCAATTTAGTGACCATCTCCTTCCCGAGTATTTGAATAATGGCGAGTTACTCCCGTCTTTAAACCCGATGATGTAGAGAACATCACCCAGTCGATATCGCCACAAGCCATCTCTAGTCGTCAAGATCGGTTCGTAGTATTTGCCCACTTCCACTTCCCACTGGGTCACCACCACAATGAGCGAACATTCAGTGCTCTGACGTGGAAGATCAAATACTGACTGCTTGGCAGAGGTTTTCATGAGTTGCATCCAGAGAGAGATCCAAGAACTCGACAATGTCATCGCTCTGAAGAACAAATTCATCCAGTTTGTTTGCATCATGCGGAGCACCGATCATAGCTTCCGTTGAAGCATATCCAGGAGAACGGATGGAGGCATTTGGTCCCAGAATGGACCTCACCTGGATGAGACGCTTCAATCCATTACTCATCGGAGAGCACGTAATCACACACCTTCGGAAGTACAGTGGCAAATGGGCCACTACATATCGTCAAAAGCTCGTTCGCTTTCGGCCAAACGCGAGAGAACCATCCTTCAAAGGAGAAGGGAGGCCCGATCTCAAGCAGTTCTGTTGCGCGCTCGGGATTGGCATGGAAGTGAGCCTATGTAGTGCTTCAATAACTATATTCATATTCATTTACCTCTGACTTGCCTGCAAGTACTCTCGAATATGATCAATGTCTTCCAGATCAGGGAGTCTACCATCCCTGATGCAAGATACGAGCGCGTCCCAATGTTCGTTAATGTAGTGGATGAGATCAACGAAGAACGTCGCGAACGGTGTAATGAATTGGCACACGTCCCTGTGTGCAAGGAAGAAGAGGCCGTGAATGATGAAGAAGGAAGGAAAGTATCCGATCACGGTCGCTGCCCATGGTACAGCGTAGCATGACACTGGAACGCACAGGACATTAGTGCGTGTCGTCGGGGATAGGAGGGAAAAAACATGCTATTGAGGGACATCCGGATGTCATCATCGGTATACCATCCAAGACTCCTGCGCACCATTCCTCCTGACGCGATGCAGACAGGGATCCTTTGTACCACATCACCAGGTGCACGCTCTACCACCTTAACATCACTATATCTTGTGCATATCAGTAAAGCGAGCGGATCCTTGTTATTTGGATCAAACGGTGGGCCAGCCGGGACCTTTAAAATTGCGCGGTGATTGTATTTCGGCCAAATCTTTGGGCTTGTTCCGGATGTAGCGCTAGAAATTGCCAGAAAATCCGGTAGTCCGGGGGAGAACATATTCTTTACGTCCTCTTCCTTGCATGGCTGTATGTTGAATTTATCCACGAATGGCTTGTACGAGTCGTAATTCGAGAATGGGACATGGGATTGGAAATCCACTAGCAAGGTGGCATCGACCTCGTTACCACCGTGGGCGGAGACAGCGTCACGAAATTTTGCGAGTGAAACCGCTTGGGATGCATACTGGGTGTTAAAGTTGTCTCGAATGATCTTGACAAGCGCGTGTTGGAGCGTTTGGGAGTCACCGTCACCTTGCCAGACAGCCGCCATCTGGCTAGAGTCGAGAAGAGTCGAAAAGAAATTTGAATCTCAATTCGAATTGTTCTGAATTTGCGAGAACTTGAAGAACCCCTGCGATGCTCGCACCTGAGATCTCACCTCAGAATTTTTTTGGGGTTCCCGGCACTGTTCGTCACTCGGAGGGGCTTCATCTCCTATCAGGCTCTTCTTCCTTATCCTCTTTCCTGTCGAGATTTCTATACCAGCGTCGAGCATGCGGGTCCAGGAGTGCCCCGAGGGCCGTGGAATTAGAGACACTTGGAGTTTGAATTTGGGAAGCTCTCGGCACGGTCCCCCGTGTCTCGCAATCGACGTCCACCCAACGATGAGTCAACTTGAAGTGCATCGTTGTCGAGATTTCCCAGCAAGAAGATGTCCTATTTTCTCAGTCTCACGCTCACTGACCGGAGTTGCAACCAAGTCGACTCAGCTCCGGATCTACACTTTGTACAGGCACATAGGTAAAGTTGACTCATCCGTGCGATCGAATGTGCAAGAAGACATATCTTTTCTTTATGTCATGGTAAGTAGAATAGTTTTTAGATTGTTGTTTCTCAAGTTGCCTCAATATTAGAAGACTTGGTCGAACGAAGACCCGACATCTCACTCTCAGTAATGGCAGCTTGCCCTCCGTGAAGTCTGCGATGTCGGAGTATCACGTTTCAACGCGCGGTAACGTTTTACTGTGTGCCGCACGTTGAAACGTGTAAGCTCCAGCCGAAAACCCATACGCTGTCGCGTACTCTTGTGCATGACGACTCATGCTGAATCTTTGTTGTTTCACGGCTTTACCCCGCGCAGCCCTCGAGCGAAATGAGCCATGTTGCACTGCTTACAAGATACGGATAGGGGAGAATTAGGAAGCCCATCAACTTGTGTTCGTCGACGGGTCTCATTTGAATAGAATGACTGCATGGCGGCGTTGGGGCTGGTCTCATGAAGGCCGTTGAGTCCGTCGATGTCCGGCTGCATTGTTTATCACATTTTTTCGACGAGGCCAAGGAGTGGGTACGATGAACTACAGTGCTCACCAAATTGGGTACGTCGAAATTTCCCAGACCGCTCTAGCGTTGCAATGCTGTATCGCCAACTTTATGACCATTGGCGGATGTGGCCGGAACGTCGATGCTTCGATCGGTACTGTGAGATTGGTCCGAGTCGATCGGGATCGACATTTATTGGGTTTACTTGTGTAAAGTTCGTTTATACGATGCGGCGCAGCCAGGCATCCCGCTGGACCTTTGCCACTCGATATCGCTTCGGTCACAGGGGCCTTCCCCTCTCTTGAGCTACTCCCGTCACCTCATGGTACGCACCGCCAGTCGTTCTGGGATTTCCTTGTCTTCACCTACTCGTGCCCCCTCGCTATTGGCTCTCATGTTCATCACCCGTGCCCTCCCTACCTCTTTTTCTGTTCGGAGGTTCCTTCGCCCCCCCCGCAGCCTGGCATTGTATCGTGAAACATTCTTGATCCTCTTTGCTTGTCGCCTTATGTCGTGTACCTGTTTCCCGATGTTACGACTCTAAATGGCCCGATCAACTCGGACCAATCTCGCAGTACCGATCGAAGCATCGACGTTCCGGCCGCATCCGCCAAATGGTCATAAAGTTGGCGATACAGCATTGCAACGCTAGAGCGGTCTGGGAAATTTCGACCCACCCAATTTGGTGAGCACTGTAGTTCATCGTACCCACTCCTTGGTCTCGTCGAAAAAATGTGATAAACAATGCAGCCGGACATCGACGAACTCAACGGCCTTCATGAGACCAGCCCCAACACCGCCGTGCGGTGACCCGTCTTTGGCTGACTCCTTCCTACGTCGTATGTGCCCCCTCTCAGCTGCAGTCCAATTAGTGAACAGTCACGGTGCACACAGGACGAGCGAGTCGAAGCGAGTCGCTTCCCAGCTGGGCATGTCAGGCAGTAGGTGCGATCGGGACATTTTACGAGTATTGAAGTATCGCGCCGAGCGTAAATTCAATGGGATAAGTTTACTTTCTGGCGGCACCCATTTACCAGCTTCTCGGGGCAAGCACGTTCGCCAACAGTCATCTCGAAGCATGGACCAAAAAAGCTCCAACTCGTATTCAACAAAAGAGCACGTTCGACCAACCACACCTCCCCTTCGCCACGAAGTCCAGGTACCCTATCCACACACTATAACCCATACGCGCCCACTCAGATCCGCTCCAGATACCACCCCCTAAGTGTCTCCCCCGCGATCCCCTCCGGTACCTCTCGCCCCCTAGCACTCTCCCACTCCCAGTCGACCTCGCTCGCTCGTTGCGCCTCGATGAACATCAAGAGCGGGCAGGGCGAGGGCTGACATCCGCTGATGCCCGTCAGCTGCACCGGAGCGTCGTTGACCACAGAACTAGAGCCGCGCCAGCACCCTATGACCGCGCAACGAGGACAATGAAAATGAAAACGAGTAACGAAAAAAAAAAACGTACGTTGGACCTGGACATTGGTCGCAAACGGCGCGATATCGGCTACTCTGAACGACCGGTGTGCGGGGACGTGGTCGGCTGGAAGCGGCCCCGACGCAGCAAGCGTCGTCGGGTTCAACGCCGTGAGGATTGTGCATATTCACGCATCACGTTTCTGAATCAGCTGCGCGCGGAGCTGTCACAGACGAGAACGAAACCTACTGTTGAGGACGACGACATCGTGCGTCGCGTCGACGTACAAGATGTCGTCGAGCGGCTACGTGCGGTCGTCCTGCCATAAGAAGATGGCTCAGACAGCACGTCCTCGACGAAAAAATCAAAACCTACACCGGGTGCCTCGATCGTAATCACTTGCTCGTATTTTCCGTGGAGAGGCCAGCCAAAGAAGCCCAATGCAAAGTTGGCCTCAGAAGCAAGCATACGATCTCTTTTGTACACAATGTCCCATAGGTAGTTGCGCAGGTGAAGTGACAGATATGACAAAACTATTCCATCAACCAAGACGAGAACTCGCTGGGATTCGGTCCTAAACACGGGTAGCTTGTTTTGCGTCGGAAAGTCCTACAAGCACAGCTAGCATTTCAATGGTCACCCAAGTGTCTGACGACAACGGCACAACCCACCTCCAACAAGAACCCATATTTCAGTCTCATGGCGACTCCCAGATCATCTACGAAACAAATCGTTAGTTCAGACGACATCAAACCAAGCAAGGCAGAGGACGCAACACCTAAGGAAAAGGTACTCACACAGTTCAAGCTGTCTTCCGAAAGGTGTCAAGACTGTATCCCACTAGCATAGCGTGCAAGGGACACAATCACGGAGCGTATCGTGTCAGGGTATGAACACGAAAAACGAACACAAAAATATACCACATTCTTCACCAAGCTTGTACGCCCTGTTCGTGGCACCGTCAACGTCGACCACGTCCATCCAAACGCGCACACCCACCAATCGATCAAAAACGCCAATCTCCCCGATGCATCCCACTGCTCGGCGCTCTCGTGCAATCGACGCGCCAACGATGCCGTTCCTCCGTAATGAGCTACGAAAACCCGCGTTCGTCAGCCACGCCTCGCACGAGAACAGAACGACATCGACACGTACCGAACGCAGCAGGGTACCGCGCGCCAAGTCGATGCAACACGCTCACGCCATTGACCTCACATACCGCAGGCGGCTCCGTGCCCTCGTCGATCCCAAAGGGAACCAAACCCACCGCGCGGTGCGCTGTACCACGAGGACAAGTTTTCCCAGGAGCGGAAGATGTTGAACGTACGTTCGTTGGGTATGGATGGCTTGTGTGGGTGATCCGGGAGGAGCGTGGCACATGCGGCCGCGACGACCTGCGCGGCACCCGTGTGGAGAGGCTACGAGGGGCGGTACGGATGAGGGCTGGTTCGGCGCCGGTTAGAGATTTGGACAGACAAACGGCTACGAAACAGCTATCGTTCAAATTCAAACACTGACAGTAGTCGACACCCAACTCGGGAGTTGGGATAGAGCGTCGTCGCAGATACAATTACAATCTTTGGTACACGGATCTTCTTTGGACCCTCATCGGTCCCAAGAGACATCTCCTCACAGTTCCTGAATAACTCTCTCCAAGATCCACTCTCGCATGGTTGGGTCGAGCACGATCAGGGGTACTTTGATCTGTCCGGGAGGGATGTTTGCATCCTCGCCTTTCCGCTGACGATATTCCGCGAACGTCCCGGCCTTCACAATCCGGATTGTTGGGATGCGAATCTTCCCGAGCTCGAGCGCACGCTGGTGCTCGCTGTTAGTGGCAACAAGGGTATCGAATAGTGTTTGGGGTGCCTGGTGCGCGTTCGGTCCTATCGTACAATTGGATTTGTGAGTGGCCGTTCGTCCATCATACTACATGCCAACACGCACGTACCGAGTGGACCCGCGAGTTCGACGAAGAAGCCCAAGGTGGGCAGTAGCGTGCGGTCATCAAGTACAGTCGTAAATTCTTGCACTCGAACTGTGCCCTCAGAGCTAAAGGCCTGAATAGCTGCTAGGAGCTGATAATCTGTGACCTGCGAGAGCCGGCCCGGGAGGCGAATCGTCAACCTGTCCCAAAGAATCATCAGAGGTCATGTCTGGTGCGTATGAATGGCGATATAGTGACCATCTCCTTCCCGAGTATTTGAATAATGGCGAGTTACTCCCGCCTTTAAACCCGATGATGTAAAGAACATCACCCAGTCGATATCGCCACAAGCCATCTCTAGTCGTCAAGATCGGTTCGTAGTATTTTCCCACTTCCACTTCCCACTGGGTCACCACCACAATGAGCGAACATTCAGCGCTCTGACGTGGACGATCAAATACTGACTGCTTGGCAGAGGTTTTCATGAGTTGGATCTAGAGAGAGATCCAAGAACTCGACAATGTCATCGCTCTGAAGAACAAATTCATCCAGTTTGTTTGCATCATGCGGAGCACCCATCCAGGCCTCCGTTGAAGCATATCCAGGAGCACGGATGGAGACATTTGGTCCCAGAATGGACCTCACCTGGATGAGACACGGTAATCCATTACTCGTCGGAGAGCACCTAACCACACACCTTCGGGAATACAGTGGCAAATGGGCCACTACATATCGTCAGAAGTTCGTTCGCTTTTGGCCAAACGCGAGAGAACCATCCTTCAAAGGAGAAGGGAGGCCCGATCTCAAGCAGTTCTGCTGCGCGCTCGGGATTGGCATGGAAGTGAGCCTGCGTGGCGCCTCAGTAACAACATTCCTTTTCATTTACCTCTGACTTGCCTGCAAGTACTCTCGAACATGATCAATGCCTTCCAGATCAGGGAGTTTACCATCCCTGATGCAAGACACGAGGACACCCCAATGTTCGTTAATGTGGCGGATGAGATCAACGAATATCGTCGCGAAGGGTGTAAAGAATCTGTACACGTCTCTGTGTACAAGGAAGAAGAGACCGTGAATGAGGAGGAAGGAAGGAAAATATTCAATCACGGTCGCTGCCCATGGCACAGCATAGCCCGATACTAGAACGCACAGGACATTAGTGTGTGTCGTCGGCGATAGGAGGGGGGGAAACGTGCTAGTGAGGGGCATCCGGCTTTCATCATCGGTATACCATCCAAGATTTCTACGTAATATTCCCCCCGTTCCGATGCAGACAGGGATCCTTTGCGCCACTTCACCAGGTGCACGTTCTATCACCTTAACATCATTATATCTTGTGCATATCAACGCAGCGAGTGGATCCTTATTACTTGGATCAAACAGTTGGCGGGTCGGGATCTTTGATCTTGCATGGTGATTGTATTTCGGCCAAATCTTTGGGCTTGTTCCAGATGTAGCGCTGGAAGATGCAAGAAAGTCCGGTAGTCCAGACGAGAACATATTCACGACGTCCTCTTCCTTGCATGGCTGTATGTTGAATTTATCCACGAATGGCTTGTACGAGTCGTAATTGGAGAGTGGGACATGGGACCGGAAATCCACTAGTAGTAGGGTGTCGTCGACCTCGGTACCACCGTGCGTGGAGACAGCGTCACGAAATCCAGCGAGCGAAACTGCTTGAGATGCATACTGGGTGTTGAAGTTGTCTCGAATGATCTTGACAAGCGCGTGCTGGAGCGTTTGGGGGTCGCCGTCACCTTGCCAGACATTGTAAAAGGTCGCCATCTAGCTAAAGTCGAAATGAGTCGAAAAGAAATCTGAAAGACAATATATATCTCAATTCGAAATGTTCAGAGTTTACGGTTGAAGAGGGGGAACCTTTAGATGGATGGTCAGGATTCACGAGAAGAACCCCTGCGGTGTCGCACTTATCATCACGGGAATCCAGGATTTCGGATAACGCCTGGAAATGTCTTGCTAAGTCTTGTAATTTGAGTATTCGAAGTAATAATGAGCTATCGTGACAAGCACGGATATTCCACTACCGTGGTAGGTCAGGCAGCCAATAAACATCAGGCCGTTAGTAATGTCATACGTCACACAGCACGGCGAACACGGCCAAGGCACACCAGTCCGTTCCAAGATGGCAAGTTGTGAAAGCTATTAGAATGGTGGGTCTGCTGAACAATAAACATCGGGCCGTCGGTAATGTCACA
>JBBPQL010000402.1:0-27812 GCA_038092515.1 Boletus subparvulus | reverse complement strand
CCTTTATACTACGCCGGGTTTTCCCTGGACCCGCATCGACATTGAGCGATTTCTCTCCATACTGGAGTTTCTCCTTGTCGATGGTGCGCCTGCGGTCACCCAGGATGCGCACGGGTGCAACGCGCTTCATCTCGTCTCTAGCAATATATATGGTTTTGATGACACGTCCGTCGGGCGAGTCGTCCGGATGTTGTGGGCGCGACGTTCATTGCCAGAACGACGCGGGTGAGACTCCGTTGCATAGCGATGTCGTCTCGTCCGTCGTCGTATACGCCGGACGGCTGTCTTAGTCTGATACACTCAGGGATGGGTCAACCCCCGGGCCCTGGACTTTCAGGACGACTTACCATCAGCCCTTACGACCACAAGGAAGCATCGCATACCAAAGGTTAAACGAATGAAACCTTACAAGTATGAATGGCAATGAGTGCACGCTTTGGGCCCGAATCGGCACCAAGAATAGGGGTACTGATTTAAACTCAGGTAGCAGTGACACAGAAAATGGACCACCCAGGTGAAAATTGCACTGAATGATATATAAAACAAGACACGAGGCACATCCACAGGAAGACTCTGGATAAGGTTCACGAGGCTAGGTTCATAACGAAAATGTTCGGCGCTTTGAACCCAAGACGGGAGCTGGTGTAGTGATCCTTCTTCAACAGCCCTTCAAAATAGATCTTGTCCCTGAGCCAGTCTGCGAAGCCGGCACATGAACACAGCATAGTACTCGGACCGTTCATGACACTTACCAACTCGTTTGTAGCGGTTAGGTTGCGGGGTATTATAGTACATCGCCCCGGGCCATCCTCCGCTTGTCTGGTTGTTCTGAGCGACTCGCTTGACCTGTTCTTGCAATCGCGCTGGAAGGGAGGAAAACTCTGCTTCCGTAATGCAATTCTCAGTGTACCTAGTTTCGCGGAATAAAATCCAAATCGTCAGCCGATCTGTCATGGGTCAAGGAAGCGCTCGATAAACGGACTCCTTCCATATCGCGCCGCAGACGTCGCCCGTGGTGACGCCTCGTTCGTTGTGAACAATCGTGCACCATGGGCTGAGTTCAGTGATAATGATGAGGTCCGTGACACGCGGCAGTGTGGCTGGTTCGTCTTTGGCAGTGAAGGGGATGTCACGATCTCTAGCTTCGTTGTTGAACCCTCCCGTCGAACCTGGTAGAACGAGAAAGGCATAAGTATACAGTCAGTTTCATCGACAACATCCATCGTACCAGTAACAAGATTGAATATGAGGTGGAAACCGGGATCCGTGCCTTGGAGGATGGGGTGTAATTGGAGTTCGGTGTTGAGTAGGTAGAGATCGGTCTGGGATAATACTGGGCCATCTAATCCAAGAAATACGTCGGGAGGGTCTTTCGAGAATCATCTTATCGTACTCACAGCTGGCACCAGCAGCCCATTTGCTCACTGCCGCGTCACCCATGCTTCAGTGTGGCGTTGGTTCAAGAGCTACCTGGAAAGGGTGAATAGGGGGAGAAATTAGAAAAATCTGTGAGCAGTGTCAGACCGGCTGTTGAGGAAGTGGTGATATTGAAAGGGAACTCACCGAAAAGAACAAAGACCAACACAGGCGAAGTGGAACCTTATGTATGATCGGAAGCTGTGGCAGTGTGACCGAGCTGATTAGATCGATGAGTCACAAATTGCACCGCTCATTCCACACGGCCAACACACGCTCACTGGCAGTCTCACAGCTTGACATTGAAGCTATAGCAAATCATGCCTCCAAAAGGTGGTAACGCAAAGAAAGAGAGCGGCCGTGCAAAAAAGGCAGAGAACGAAACCAAGAAACAAGAGGCGGCTGCGGTTGACAAGGTTTACCGATCTCATTATCACTGCTCGTTGACAGCCAGTTGATCCTGTGCGACCTCAGGAACGTAAGGACGCTGATAAGTGGGCTGATGGTGCCAAGTCAAAGAATGCTAAGGAGGAACGGGAGGCGAAGCGCCGCGAAGAATTGTCGCGCAAGGCCGAGAACGCGCGTTTGCTTGCAGAGGAAGAGGCAGCCGCGCCATCAAAAGCCAAGAACGCGCCCAAGGCTGGGGTAAAGAAGGCTACAAAGGCTGTCACGCCTGCAGGGCCTGGCGCAATTGCTGCGGGTGAGGCCCTTGAACCAGAGAAGTTCATTCCCCCAGAGAAAGTGGAAAGCTATGCGGCGACTGGAATCGACAATGCACTCGATCTTCTCGAAGTCGTCACCGCGAAGATGGACAAGGCGAGTGTTGGCCAGCAGGCTGCTGGCATCGAACGGCATCCAGAGGTCCGTCGTCGTTGACTCATCTGTCACACACATGCTCATTCGCCTCCTGCGCGGTAGCGGAGGTTCAAGGTTGGTTTAGTTCTACCTTTTACATCATCCGAAATCCTCAGGTAAGGCACAGGCCGCTTTCGAAGCTTACAAAGAAGAACAACTTCCAAATCTCAAAGTTGAAGTAAGTATCTGCATCGGCCTCTGTGGCACAGCGTTGACCGTAATTCCTAGCATCCTGGCTTGCGGCTACAACAATACCTCGTCAGTCACATGTTTACACAGCTTTCTAGTCGGATCATCCACTAACGATATCGAGCTGACAGGATATCTTGTACAAACAATTCCAGAAGTCTCCGGATAATCCGTAAGCGCAGCAACGCTTTTTTGCACAGCCGATGTTAATCCTTGTTCCACAGATTTAATCAGGCAACAGTTTCCTACGATGCCTCCAAGGAAGAACGGACACATGTCCTTAAGGAAAAACAGGATGCGGTACAGAAGAGGATGCGGGTTGGATCAGATTGAGGAACTTCCCCGGACGGAACGCAACATTTCGGGATATTATCCGATTCTTGTAGAGTTTAAGTCTCACAGTTTTTGACCCCGTAAAGGTCAGCTCAGAATAGTGGTATAACACTCTTCTAAATATTAAACCAATCGCGATCATCATTTGATAGCAGACAATGAAGCTTAGAATGAAACATAGCAACGCAGTGACCACTGACGAGACAATCGCCTAGGTCTTCTGAAAGCGTTCCAGGGAGAAGATATAAGTAACCGCATCCAAACACCGCACTTTGTTCTCGACCGTGAATGTAGAACACAGGGACCACCGGAAAATACGACAGGCGACACAGCCGAGGCTGCCGCAGTGTCTCGCAGAAGGACAGCGGTGCAGAGGGTGCATTACGTAATCAAGGGGCAGCAGTATAAGACCCAGTCCCAAGTTGATAAGAACAACACAACACCCACAAGCGACAACAGCGTACTGTCATGCCTTCGATATCCATCATCTCAGTCGATGCGCCCTCACATATGCCAACGACGGGACCGGAACCAACCAACACCCTTTTGATCACCCAGATACCTAGAGACTTTTTCCAACCCGTAATTCTAGAAGCACTCCGCGACTTCTTTTCTCTGTACGGGGAGATCAACCAATGGGCACCACTATCGTGCTTTTCACGTATAATCGTGGTTTACTTTAACGAAGCCTCGGCAGAGCAAGCGAAACGGAACTGTGATCCACTACTTATCCAACCAAGCCATGGGTGAGCAGGGAGTTGCCTTGTCAATGTTCATCCGCTCACCAGATTTTTAGTTCCTCAACCACTCTCCGGGTCTTTCGGGCCGACCGGAGTCCATTGATGACTCTCTCGCCGCCATCTGATGATAATTTCTTGCGACCACCGCCACTGGACAAGAATTTCTTGATTTCTCCTCCGGGATCACCTCCAGTAGGCTGGGAGCCAATTCGGGAGGACCCACCGAACAGAGCGACACTGGCGGAGGATCTGATTACAGCGTTGAAGAAACTCCAACTCCGAGAGCGGCGCGGGGGCAGAGAGGTATTGCTGGAACCAGAGGATGGTGTCGGGGTTGGCGTGTACGTGGAGGATGCGGATGAAATCGATAGTGAGGATGACGGAGACGAGGAGGTGGACTGGGAGTATGGGACCGTTTCTCCGGCGTGCTTGAGATGGAGACCTGCACCTACGGCTATGCCCCCAGTGCCTCTCACTCTGCGGTGATGTTGGTGAGTGGACGCTCTTGTATCCTTTCTTCAAGGATGATACCTATCAGACCTGTTCCGAGCGTTTGGCTGCGGAAAACATGTATTGCCTTTTTTTTCGCTGATAAATCATTTCCGAGTTTGCGTCGATTGCTCATCGCTGACTTGTTTGCGTCTTTGCAGGTGGGATTACCCTATGTCGACTTTAGACCATTGTGGCACCGCTTCGCATAAACTTGTTTAACAGGCTTTCTCATTTCTCTTTGCATGGACCATGGCTATATTGTTGTATTGCAAGTTCATAGGTTTTAGGCGCATGCCCGTCTTCATGTAAACGTACTTTAGCAAGATTCGTAAGCTTTTGCCAGCGCCAGTGTAATTTAGTTCATGAGGAGTCGTATTATCCGTATGGAAATCCGGTGGTAACCCCTGTTGTCATCGTGCTCGGCTACAGTCACCCACTTCTCAAAGTCTCGACCGATCCATTAGTATGTAGCCTCCATTCTAACGATGGGCCAGGACATTGACACCTGCACAGCCACAACGCGGGAGACCGAAAATGGATTAGCCGAGGTTATTGTTCTGTCTGTATTGTTCTTTGTGGAGCAGCAACCACGTTCCTTTGTTCTCCGTACCCAACAAAAAGGATGCCTACCAGGCCCGATTTCACCCATAGGAGCGCGTTGCTCTTTCCTTATTCCCTTTCTCTTACACGTTCATTACACTCGTTCGTCGGCTCGACATGTTGTCGAGCATCCTTGCTGTTTCTCTTGCCTTTGGCGCGTCTGCAGGTGAGAGTCGTTCATTATCCAGCTTGACGTCCATCCACTAATACCACCCAAGTCGCGCAATCTCCTTCTGTCATCTGCGTTGCTGGTCAATGCCTTGAGGGTTATTCGAATACCACTAGTGAGTCACCTCCGTGCAGTAGAGTTTCGTTGTTCATTTGCGCTTCCAGTCGGTAGCACTTTATCTGCATCAGGGCAGTCCACTTCAGTGCTTTTGCTCCCCGGGCAATATACCTCTTCGACGAACCCGCAACTTCTCCATGACCTTTTAACGTCGTCTTCGGCCTCCTTGTCTCCATCAACTGGATTCGCAAACTCGAGTTCAGAGTCATCCATCTCATTACCGCTTACGGTGCAACTTCAGCCAGGCATTGCAGTCTACCCGCAGGCATTCTACTCTGGTCAAGGATCCTATACTGGTCTGCCAGATTCTCCAATCGCGAACGCATCCACATTAGGCGCATCATCATTGGCACTTTCTGGAAACGTTTGGGCAGAAGTTTCTGCAGGTAGCAACAGCCGAGTCATCGTCTGGAATTCGATACCCGACGTCAGCCAACTGCCTGAGACTGCCTCCGGCTCGCTCTCCCTTCTGAACTTGCAGTCCACTGCGTGTTCTCCGCCCTGCTCTGGCAATGGTGTTTGCTCTGCCTCGGGTACATGCACGTGCCCAACTGGATTCAATGGAACTTCCTGCGAGTCGTGCGCCCCCGGATATTTTGGACCGACATGCAAAGCTTGTCCTTCAGGCTGCACGTCTTGTCAAGATGGGATAACCGGCACTGGCCTTTGCCTTACTCCGATCGTGACAAATCCTCCATCGAGTTGTAACTGCGTCAATGGGGAGTGTGGCGCCAATGGCCAGTGCACTTGCCTCCCAGGCTGGATCTCCGCGTCCAATGGTACTCAGTGTGCTGGGTGTGCGTCTGGTTTCTTCCTCGATTCCAGCGGGAACTGTGAAAGTGAGTGAATTTATAGAGTTCTGAGACATATTTCCTGACCTCGTCACAGTTTGTTCGCTTGGCTGTGCTGAATGCGCAAATGATTCTGGCGACTGCATAACTTGCAAGTCAGGTTATACTCAAGACACCAATGATCGTACGCTCTGCGATGCTGTTCAACAGCAAACCTCCAGCGGGACTGTGTGCCCCAAAGGTAGCTACAGTGATGGGTCCTCTTGCCAACCTTGCTCTCCCGAATGTCAGACCTGTGCAGGGTCCACGTCGAACGATTGTGTTATCTGCGCTTCCGGCACTTATTTATTCAACGGCACTTGTGTGCAAACGAATAGTGGCGGTGTTTGCGAGAGTTCATCTCTTATCGCCAACAACAACAAGCAAGAGTGTGACAGTGCGTGCTACACTTCTTTGCCCTCAGATCTCGCTAAACCGGCTTTCATAGGCTGTGGACCGAAGTGCACTTCTTGCCAAATTCTGAATTTCAATGTTGGCTCGACCATCAACCAGGCTCAGTGCACTGGTTGCTTGCCTGGTTATGTCCTTTACCAGGGAGCTTGTGTGCAAAGATGCCCTTCGGGTACCTTCCTATCTCCCACGGATAACCTTACTTGTACTGGTTCGTAACGTTCGAACGTGGTTTTTATGCATGTTCACTTACTCCTGCTACAGCATGCTCTTCGTCGTGTAGCAGCTGCTCTGGAAGCGCCAATTACTGCCTGACCTGCAATAATGGTCTACTCGCTTCTAATGGTTCCTGCGTCAGTTCGTGCCCATCGAACACGTTTAGCTCATCCGGTACTTGTGTCACATGCCACCCCGATTGTGCGACTTGTTCGGGCGGATCTTTCAGTCAATGCTCAAGTTGCAACAAGAATCTACCGGTCCTCACGAATGGTCGTTGCCTAGCTACCTGTAGCCAAAACCAGTACTTCGACACTACCTCGTCCACATGCCAGTCATGCGATGGGAGCTGCGCCAGTTGCTCGGGTTCAGGTCCGAACAACTGTCTCGCCTGTTCTAGCTCCAGCCAAGTCCTCCGCGCGGGAGCCTGTGTTGCTGCCAATTGCAGTAACGGAACTAGTGTGGTTCCAGGTCTCGGTGCATGTCTCGCGGAGCTCGTCCCCTCTTCCACTAGCTCCAGCTCCTCGCCTCTTCCATCCATCTCAGGTATCTCGACACCCATAAGTACGACGACGCAACCTTTATCGTGGTGGGAGATTCTCCTCATGGCGCTCGGATGTGCGTTTATTTTCGTTGCGTTCTTGTATTGCTGGCGCCGTCGTGCACGGAAACAACGCGCAAAGGA
Source organism: Boletus subparvulus (assembly GCA_038092515.1). Lineage (NCBI taxonomy): Eukaryota > Fungi > Basidiomycota > Agaricomycetes > Boletales > Boletaceae > Boletus > Boletus subparvulus. The sequence continues at coordinate 20,759 of JBBPQL010000402.1, read as the reverse complement.
GACCGCAGCTTTCGCCTCTGCTAAGGCCCTCGACCACAAGTCCAACTGGAGGCTGCGTCTCATGCGTTTCGGCGAAAGGTTGTTTGGACGCTCGCCAAGCCAGCATCGTCCGGACTCCGAGGAGATTGCGCTGTGGAAACTGCGTGCTGCAGAGGAGGCACGACACAATCTGGAACTGGAGAAGCTTATTGGGACGTATGGGTTTTCGAGGGCAAGTTCCCCGCACGAGCCTAAGCGAGTGGAGTCGCAAGACTACGAATCATACCATTCTCATCAACGGTTATCTGGGGCGTCTTTGTATTCCGTAACGACCGGGATGCCACAGAGTGGGCCTGAACCCCGGCAACCTGTGAAGACGAACCCGCTGACCTCGCGATTCTCCTCGACCACGTTCGGCTCGTCGGTGCACAAGAACCAGAGCTTGACGAGACGGGAACCTTTTTCACCCAAGCCTCAAACGGATGCTCAGATGTTTGCTGCCTCAGTTCGATTGTCACCCCAAGCAACTCGCGAATCTTGCCAGGTAAAACCAACGAACACGGGCGGATCACGCAACAACCCGTTCCGTTACGGTAAATGAAACGGTTGCCTTTGCATTCCCATGTAATTAATGAGTTTCTTCGCCACATGGACGCACGACACAATTAGATCGCAGTTATTAGAATGGATGTTTTTTAAACTCCCTTGTCGACACTGTTTTACCCTTGCAACTACCGTCACTGTATCCATTCCATTTACCCCCTTTGTCCTATTGCATTATATTTAGTATATACGCTGGTAGTTAATGTAGCAAGATGAACGTTTGCAACCGCACAGGTTACGTATATTGAATGTGCCTTGTCCCTGGGACGAACTGTTGAAATGACCGCGAGAACGAGCGTCCATTTGATGCAGTGTGGCGGATGGTGGTGGTTGTCTATCCTTGGCTGCGTCCGAGCCTACGCTTTGATCAACCCACGTGCATGTGCACAGGACCCAAGGACACACAATTAATCAATAAATCTGGATATACCCGCACCGTAACAGCATCTCAGCCGCCCTCCTGTAATGGTTAGCAAGCGTCGACTGTTTTAAGCATGATGAGAACGGCCAACTTCGCCTCCCGCTTCCCCTTCCATTCGCTCCCCCGCATCTCTATCGCAGCGACGTGATGATTATGCCATCCGTTGGCTCTGTGGTGGGGAGACAAGCACAGGCTGCCCAGCCCTCGTCCTCCCAGGTATGGTATGACGACATCCCTGGGTCCATTTGCGATCCAGAAGATGGTCCCTGGCCGCGCTCGTTCACGCATCTTGGCGCGTCCGAGGCTTGGGGAAAGCTCGCGCAAGCGTCCGACCCGCAAAGCTTGTCCTACGACGCCCGCGGATGGTGGTGTGCAGACGCGGTCAACTTTCAGCCGTTCCCTGGAATGAGGAGTCAAGATCGGTACGCAATGCAGCGCCTCGATATCGGTGGGCGGACGTGGATGTTTACCGCCGTGTTTGATGGCGAGTCTTGGCGATGGCGATTTGTTCGATGAATCTGACGGGTTTTCTTCGCACTGCCAGGACATCTCGGTGACGCGACTGTGGAGCATGCGGCGTATCACATGCCCATCATAGTACGGCAGTTTCTCGAGGAGATTACGCGGAAGCATCGTGGGCGCATTGTCCCGCCGCCGCTGATCGCGGACATGTTCAGCAGTGCGATTCAAGCGTTCGATGATGCTATCGCCAACGATGTCTTGGATCTGTTTTCGGAAGGGTTGCAGTCTGTCAGGCATATGCCAGACGAAGAGATCTACGCCATCCTCAACGATCATGCAACAGGTGGGGAAAACTTCAAGAAAGCACGGTTGTGCATGTATGGCACCACTGCACTTGTGGCGCTCGTCGACCCTGACCATGAAAATCTATGGTTGGCTAACCTCGGCGATTGTCAAGGAGGTGGGCACAGGATTCACTCTCATCGCCATCTGGCTGATAGGCTGTTCGTGATCAGTCATGATCTCGGAGACCGAGCACCGGACGTGGAATTTCGAGGTCCTGACCACGAGCCACAATGGCGCCAACAATTGTGAAGTGCAGCGCGTGAAGAACGAGCATCCAGGGGAGCCCGAATGCGTCGTCGACGACCGCGTTCTCGGTGCCATCGCTCCTTTTCGATGTTAGTCAGGATCTCAGGGCTTTCGGCCTGTTGCGTTTCTTTCACATGCTTACGTCTGATCGGGCTTACAACGTCTCAGGTATTGGCGATACGCCGTTCAAGCAACCGCCCGAGTTCACGAGGCGCATCCTGTACAACCTCTTCCTTGGTGGTCACGATACGTCCCCATGGGAGGAGTTCCTGGTCAGGAACTTGACACCCCCTTACATATCTGCCATGCCCGAGGTGACGCATTATCCACTCGGTTCGTCGCAGAAGCGACTGCGGAAGTACCTTGTGTTGGCTTCCGACGGGTTTACGGATATCTGTGGGGAGGCTCAACGGAGCGTGATCGAACGGTGGTTGCAATGCATGGAATCGGGGTCAGAGTGCCATGAGACGGATAATATGGCTTTAAAGTTGCTTTGGCAGGGGCTTGGAGGGGACCTGGTGGGCGTGTCGAAGGTGTTGACGTTGGACATGGATGTACCTTGGCTGGATGACGTTTCGATCGTCGTTCAATCTCTGTAGGGGACTGGGACATTGTGAACGTGGGTTCTTGGAGATACCACACTACTAGTAACCTAGTAAGTATTGTACTACATAGTTGTGTCGATTGTGCACGCATTGTTTTCTTTGTCACTGCACGTGATGGGATGTTGTTTGTTTGTGATCTCCCCAACCTTGGGCTCCGTCTGCAAATCCCCGTCCCGTCCCATAACCACCGACCATCATTTATTGAAGCTGGTCATCGGGATCAGCACCGACGTTCTTGATCGCATCCAATACTAGGGAAATCGCGTAAGCTCTCCTGAGTGACTGTCATTGTCCTGCCAACATCGAAAACACCTGGGTCCTGGAAAGGGACAGTCGACGACCATTCCGTGAGGTGCAGATCTAGGTCACGTCATGGTGTGAGCGAGAACTCTGACTGTTGCTAGTAACATATATATATATAATCCCATCCTAGTAACATACAACAATACTATGTACATACTGGATCAATATCATACATCATTCTTCCCAAATCCGTTACCATTTTTGCTCAGACATCCATACCAGGCCCCGCCAGACCCTGTGGGTGATAAACACCATGGAAACCAAAACTGACGACACATCCCATACTCGCTCTGCCCACTCCTTCGTGCTCTTGGCGTCCAACACCAGTAAAGAACTCTTTTCTGCAAAGCCATCAAGCACGACGCTCAGAAGTACGCCGTCATCCTCTGCGGTGCCCTTGGGATTGGGAACGAATATCGGCTCGCCGGGACTGTGTCCCTTCACGGACCAGTATGTCGGCGTATACGTCCCTGTATCGTACTTGACGATACCATCAAAGAGCGTGCTCAAGCCACGATCGCAGACACCGTAGATGTACCGCGAGGGCTTGGTGAAGGAGCGGTGATTGATGGCGGGAAGTTCGCACGAGTGGTTGTGCTCGGCGGTGTGCACGGTGACAGCCTCGCGAGCCTCTGATGGAGCGTTGATGGTAGTATTGACGCCGGGTAACCGCCAGCGTCGCAAGAACATGTCACAACTCCCACCGTACTTCTCGCCTACATAGTCGAGCGAGCCAGGAGAGGTGGATTTGATGCTATTGCAATAGGACCGTTTGATGATGTCAAGGTTTTTGGAGATCGAGAGGTCGGCGATGATGTCCATCTGCGAGGAATCTGAGGGGGAAGGCTCCTCCCAGGCGTTGGCGGTGTGGAAACAGAAGAAAGGGTCGCATTCGTATTTGGCGACGACACCTTTACCGTGTTTGCGGTCGATGAATCGATGATGTACCACAAAGCTTTCTTCGATGAGTTAAATGGAGCAATGGCGTCAAGTATGTTCTTCTCCCACCCAACCTTTGCACCACCCCATGAATACTGACCACCCCAAACACACAGAATGAAGTAGTTCTCCGTGATGAGCGAGAAGTGCAAGTAAGCTCCGAGTGCATCTGTAATAGTCGCCAGAATATCTGTCCTTCCCATATCAGAAGACACGCGGAGAATCTTGTATGTCTGTTGTCTGTCAAGAGTAAGGTTTCAGTTAAAGATGAGTCTCCAGTGACCGGGTCTGACTTGGCGTGAACGGCGGAAAGGGGGCCAGTAAGTTCGGGATGGAAGACGGTTTGTGTGGCAAGACCCATGGGTTCGAGTGTTTCAGGGTCGATTTCGCGTACGTGAGCTCCGTCTGTCTTTCACGGAGAGCGTCGGTTTGATCCTGAGGCCGCCCCGGTTCTCGAATGAACATGCTCATGACCTTCCTGAAGAAACTGACACAGGGATCACGCTTCTGGCCGAAGCTGAAACTGGTCAACTTGCCAGTCTTGCGGATGCTCTCGATGAGTGGGTCGACGCTTCGACGAGAGTTGTAAATGACACGTGTGGAGTCGCCAGATTGTATGACTTTTGCGAGAAGCCGTCGAACCAATGGTCGGCGGAGAAGGTTTTACTATTGTCGGCATTTACTTGGTAGCCACCAGGACCCGTTCGCTACCGAGTGCCTGAGATATAGGATGGGATGTTCCCGGAGACTTCGAGCTCGACAGAGCTCTCTCCCCTCATGAATGACGTCAAACTACAGCAAAATGCGGTCAGCGACGCCACAATATGTAAGGAGAGGCAGGATGCATCCCACTGGCAGCATCGTTGGACCAGTTGTTGAACGGCTTGGACATTATGGAGTGAGTAAGGCTAGAAGGTTAATGATTAATGATGGTTCAACCAACCCCTTTTGATAATGAGACGACAGCAAGCAGTGCCGCATCATGCCTCTCGAGTCTCGATCACTGCATTGCCGGCAGCTTCGTCAGGAAGATTGGTCATGCATCATGGGTCATTCCGGGCTGAGCGCTGATGACCAATCCGCATTGCCAAGTTGCCACATGTTTGTTTCTAAAGGTTTTGCCAAACAAGGCTGACCCCTTGGTCAGAAGCATCCAGCACCAGTCAATCCATCTCAGCTTCTTGAAGACGCGGATATCATGGAAATATATGAGAGCGATGCCATGCCGATTGATGATACCGATTATACGACCGCTGCAAATGCTGTCCAGACCACGCAGAAACACGATCGCGAACGTTCCAACAGCCTTGGCCCGGACAGCCTCGTCGGCGCGTCGAGCGCGACAGACACCAAGAGAAAGGCGCAATATCTCGAAGATGATGGCATATACGGTGCATCTCGATTCGGTCATTTCGGAGAGTATATGCGGCGGAAACGAGCCAAGTTGCAAATTCAGAACGCGAGCATGGACACGGAGGCGAGCGGCGAGGGAAAGAGTGACATCCTCAAGGGCATCTCCGTATACGTGCGTCTCTGTATTCTACTTTATGTTCTTGAGCAAGTGAACATGTGTCGACGAAAATTGGATCTATGTAGGTGAATGGCTGGACGAAGCCGTCGGTGCAGGACATCCGGAGACTTCTTCTTCAGCACGGGGGCGTCTTCCAGCCATATCTGGATAAGAAATCGATCGTGTACGTGCGATATGTCGTGTTGTCGGTCTTGTGTGCGTGACCTTGTCCCACAGGACCCACGTTGTGACGTGTTCGCTCACTGCAGCGAAAGTCAAAGAGTTTAAGCATCTCAAGGTGGTCAGGCCTGAATGGCTACTGGATAGTGTCGCTGCCGGTTGTCTCCTTCCCTGGACGAACTACATTTTTCGTCCGGGCGATAGATCGGAGCAATCTCAGGGCTCACAGATCGGTCAGGCGACATTACAATTACAGGCCGCCCAACCGACGTCGGTGACGTCTACGCCCCAAGCTGGACAGTCCAATTCGGGTGGGGCTGGCGGTGAAGGGGGTGCTGGCCCGAGCAAACAAGTCAGATCGGAGCCAGAGTCCTCTGGCTCTGAATGGGCTCTACGCCCCCTCTATTTGACAGACCCCGGCACGGAGGAGGACGCTGCGCGCGTCCCCGAGTACGCCGCACGCCGTTCGAACGAGATGGCTGAACGCGTGATGGCTAATCCTCAGTGGAGAGCGGCGCATACGTCCATCGCGCCCGACTTTATCGAAGGCTTCTACAAGAATTCGCGCCTACACCATTTGTCCACGTGGAAGGCAGAACTTAAAGGTCTCGTGGCAGAAGCGCAAGAACGTGCGGAGAATGGCGCGCTGGATGGGCTGCCTGACGACGGTACCGTTCCTAGCGTACGAGCGAATTCTATGGATGATTTTAGTATGAGAGGGGCAGGGTTTGTTCTCAGGTCTCCTTCCCGAGCCAAAGGAAAGCAGAAAGCGGAGGATGTCGAGAGGGTTATCATGCACTGCGATTTCGACTGTTTCTTCGTCTCTGCTGGCCTTGTAAGCCGACCTCAACTTCGGGGGAAACCGGCGGTTGTTTGTCATTCTCAGGGCAGTCAGGGTGGTGCTTCCAGCACGAGTGAGATCGCCAGCGCGAGCTACGAGGCTAGGGCATTCGGAATCAAAAACGGTATGAGGCGAGTATTCTTGATTAACATGTATGCATTGTTTGACAGTACATTACAGTCTGCGACAAGCTCGTCAGTTGTGCCCTGAAGTAGTGACTATCCCTTACGAATTTGAGCGGTGAGTCGACCGACTCGGCCTGCGTGATAGATGTCTTATTCGATTTGAAATCTCTAGATACAAGTCATTCTCGCTTCAATTCTACACCATCTTGATGCGCCACGCGGATGACCTTCAAGCAGTGTCTGTCGATGAGGCCCTCATAGACGTGTCGTCGGCCGTCGCTCGTCTGAGGTCCGCTTCCCCTCTCTCTGCAGACGATTTTGCGGTCACTCTGGCACAGGCCATCAGAGCCCAAGTAAAACAAGCCACTGGATGCGAGGGTAGGCATATCCTATCTCGCGACAGTTCTCTGCTTATTTTCCTCGTAGCCAGTATCGGTATCGCGGAGAACATCCAGCTTGCCCGTCTTGCCACGCGCCGGGCGAAGCCCGCTGGATTGTTCCATCTCAAGCACGAAAATCTGCAACAAGTCCTCAAGCCACTCGATATCGACGACTTGCATGGTTTTGGTCACTCCACGCGCCAAAAAGCAAGGGAGAAACTAGGCGCGACGAATCTGGGCGAGTTGATGATGCTGAGCAAGGCGCAGCTCTGCGAGGCGCTAGGAAAGGGTACGGGAGAGACGCTCTACAAAGCTATCCGCGGCATCGACGATCGGAAACTCGAATCGGACAAACCTCGCAAATCGGTCTCTTGTGATATCAACGTGGGTTTTCTCCTTTTGGGCTCATGTGGCGTCAGCGATTCTGAGGATATGTAGTATGGTATCCGATTTGAGAACAACGAGCAAGCGAAAGAATTTGTGTATCGTATGGCAGAGGAAGTTGCCAGACGCCTGGACAGTATCTCTATGCGTGGTCGCTTGCTGTCGCTCAAGATTCTGAAACGTGATCCGAGTGCTCCCAAGGGGGCACCAAAGGTACGTCAAGTCCTTCATTTAATATGGGGAAAGTTCAAAGTACCTCTAGTTCATGGGTCATGGGCTCTGCGAATCGTTCAACAAGCAGACATCGCTGACGAACGCGCAAGGCCAGGCGACGAGCGAAAGCAAGGACATCGGAGACCATGCTTGGCGACTACTCAGGTCCTGGGGTTTCGACCCTGCAGAACTTCGTGGGATAGGTATCCATATCCAAAAGTTGGAAAATAGCCGTAGCGAAGCCGTTGGACAAGCGAGATTGCCCTTCCAGACTGCGGATAGAAAACCTGTGTCGAAAGGTCCGGTGCCACCAAAACCTGTCGATGATATGCCTGAGCTTGTGGTTCAGCCGCCGTCTTCGCAAGGTGAACCTATAACTGTTGATGCACCTGTGCAGAAATACGCGGATCAGGTCGGCTTGCCGTCCCTTTCACAAGTCGACATGGAGGTTTTGGAAGCGCTACCAGATGACATCCGGAGAGAACTGGAAGACGAGTATCAACGTCGATCGCACTCGCCCATGGTCGTTGAGGTTGCACCCGCGCCGGTCACCTCACCACCCTCCAAAGCCAAGGGTCCGAACGTGAAACGTATCACACAACAGCTCGCACCTAAATCAGGGAGCAGCCTTTCGCCAAAGAAGAGTGTGCTTTTCGCGAAACGCGACACGCCAACGAGCGCATCCGCGGTGCGAGTCTCCGACGCCGAACTACGCGAGTTGGACATCGACCCGAATGTCTTTGCCGCGTTACCTGTCGACATGCAGCGCGAACAACTGATCATGGCTCGGCATGCTAAAAAGGGTGGTACCTTCAGTGAACGGCGACTCGTGATCAAAGATACGACTCGCGCGCCCCGCGAAAAGAAACCTTCCTATCTAAAGAAACCGCCGCCGAAAGCACACCGTCCCCGTCCCCCGACGCTGAAACAGCAGGGCAAGCAAAAAGGGGAGAAACTCTCCTTCACTGAGACGGACGATGTACAGCGCGTAATCGAAGCGTGGGTCGAAGGCTTCGAGAAGCACCCTCCGAATCAAAAGGATGTCGATTTCTTTTGTAAATTTCTCGTGCAAAGTGTGGAGTTTTCAGATGCGGGTATGGAGAAGACGATCGCTGTGATGAGATGGTGGCTTGTCCTGTTGCGTCGGAGGTGGGGGGTACACGAGAGAGATCAGTCCGAAGTAGATCAAGCCAATCAGCACGTCGCGTCAGAAGGTATAGGTAAGGCTTGGTGGAAAGCCTTTCGTGAAGTGAAGGACAGAGTCGATGTGGCCGCGCGGAAACGCTTCGGAGGAACTTTGGCTTTGACGTGACCGATCATATATACCTGCATATTTCATGACTACTGTACAGTTGATATCTCTGGTTCACGATACTAACAAGTGCATACCTGGAGCTGAATAACCCCGAAGTCTATTTGTCGCCTCTCGCAAGGAATAAGTCTACTGAATGTCCAGCATGCGTTCCCTGTGCAACTATCTCGAAGGTGATGTTCTTCAATTCTGCTTTTTCGAACGTGGAACGGATGTCCTCCTCCGTAAACCCTCCTTTGTGTGCGACGATGTGATGAACGTCCTCGGGGAATATCTCGTGCGTCGACTCCCCGTGAACAAGATCTGTGACGAGTAGCGACCCCCCCGGGTTCAAATACGTGACGAGGGTCTTTGTCACCTCCTCGATGGAGGTAAAATGGTGATACGCAGATGCACACTGTGAGATAAGGTGTTTGAATCGCGGTCTCTGCTCGACACTATCGGGCACTCACGACTATCACGTCAAAGGTCATGTCTTCCAACCCTTGCAACCTCCCCTCGTGTGGGGTGACACGGACGGCTCTCATTTCTTCGGGCGGGATACCGTGATCGCTGACGATCTTGTTATATTGATCGACCATTCCTTGGCTGATATCGACGCCGACAATTGATATGGGGTCCTCTGCCGCCAATACGCGGGAGATGAGGCCTGTAGAACAAACGATGGAGGTGGTGTGAAGACTGCCTCTGAATATGGTTTTCGGCTAGAACCACCGGCTCACCTGTTCCACACGCAAAATCCATCACGGTCGTGATGCCCTGCTTGAACAGCCCGGTGTCCCTCATGGCTTGTCCGATTTTCTCGGCCCGCTTCTGTGCATCGCGACGATCGTTGTACTGGTGTGCTGTTGCGTCAAAGTGGTGCTTGTTCGCTGTTTCGTAGTCGCCCGCGTCAGTGCCGTCGGGTGGTTGGTGCGACTGTGGCCAGGGGGTGTGGGGGTCATGATCGTGGTGCGCGTGGGGATGCGGCGTTTGTGACATGCTCAGTGCGAGTAAGCGAGCGCGGTGGGGGCGGTCACCGTGCGACGACTCGGACGTGCGAATTTCGAAAGCATGTCTTTGAACGCCATCAAAGGTGGGCGTCTGGTTTTGTTTCTCGTATTTCGGCCATATTTGTACTCGCAGGCTGCTGACCCGTTGAAAGGCGAATTTGTAGTGGTCGAATCAAGATTCAAACGTCGTCGATGACTATCCCGTTACGAGCCCGATTCTTGGGCTTCCTGACATACTATTCATATGTACGGAACCCGCTCACCGACTAGGAGATCGGCATCAAAGTACTGACTACCAATCGACGCGAATGTGGACAGCTGGCAATGGTCCACGTGGCGGAAGAATCGGCGGTCACCGTCATCATGTCAATAGGTGTGGTGCGGTGCCCAAATGTCAGGAGAACGATCGGTATGAGGGCCCCCGGTCCGGCCAGTGTCATTGCCGGTTACCAATTGTCAGTGCAAATTTCCCTACCAGCTATCTTCCACCGTCGTCCGCCGATTTTATCATTTAGGGCAAAGGCGCTCTCTACGAGTAAACAACTCATTAAATCATTCTGGTCCAACAATGAAGCGTTTGAAACGTTGACTTCTTCAAGGATCGGACGCGGTAGATTACTGTGCTGGTGGAGCGCTGTCAACGGGCCTGTCAACTGGCTCGTCAGCGTCCCGCCGGCGCCTCTAAGTACAAGGGCCCGTCTGAGACAATCGCCGTGCACCCCTTTCAAGTGCCGAGGTTCACTTGGCAGCTGCCGAGTCCAGGTACTCGTCCTCGATGTCGAACTTGCCATTTCCGGAAACTGCCTCATACTGTTGCGGCGACCCGAAGGGGACCAAAGATCTACCAAGTTGGCGCACAAAGGTCTATTTCACTCGTCCCGCGCCTCCCCCATGATTAGTACCCCTGTACTCCTGCAGTTCTGACTTGCCGCCGGGACGTATCACTGTCAGCGTACTTGCCCTTCTCGGTCGAGTCGTTATTGACCTCTCCTGGGGGCGCGCCATGAATTATACGTTACCAAGTCATTCCACAGATCGAGCCGTTTAGGTTTAAATCCTCTGCATGACAATCCGCACTCATTTGCCGGTTAATGATGCCAACAAAAGGGCATACCCCGCAGTTGTCCAGATCCCGGTTAATTACAATGATCGAGGTTTGATTTTTCATTCCTAAAGAAGTCTGTATGGGCGATCCGTTTTCGTTTACACTTTCGTAGAAAAAATTCTCATGCTCATGTCAAGTCCAACTCCGTAGCATACCCTGGGCTAATAAACCAGCGTGCACCAGTCCGGGAAAGATATCTCTCCGACCCATCACCATCACCATCACCATCATTACATTTCCATTTATCAACTATGCTGACCGCCCACGATGCCATCCATGGTTGGTCCCCTGCTAGCGACGACGACGTGGAAGTGAACGTCTCTCAGGACATGTGTTTCATGACCATCAATCCCATTACGTCCACGAGCGCATTCCTCAGTCCCATTTGTCCCCCTCTCAATGCTACCCTTCCGAAAACCTGCTCTCCTCAATCCCAGTCCATCCCTTTGGCCCCGTTGACGGGGGTCTCTTATACTGCCATCGCACCCTCTTCAGATCGGCGAGCACAGCGTAACCGGAATCGCGATCCTAGCTGGATTCCGCGTCCCCGTAACGCCTTCATCATCTTTCGATGCGAGTACTCGCGCGAGCATGCGCAGGGTTCCCAGGAATCGCAGGATGACCACGACCACGATTCCAACAACGCCTCCGTGAAAACGCTCTCAAAGCGCGCAGCTGAGGCATGGAAGCAGCTCTCTCCCTCTGAAAAGGATCGGTACAAGGTGCTGGCTGATAAAGAGAGGGAGGAGCACGCTCGCATCTACCCCCATTATCGCTTTCGCCCTATGAAGCGACAGGTATCGGGGACGAGTAAGAGCTCTTGCGAGCGCTCCCAAAGTCCCAAGTCAGCATCCGTGGAACGTCTACCTGTGCCATTGGCCCATTTTCCATCTGTATTAGCTGCATCCCCGGAAAAGCCGCGCTCGAATCCGGTTGAACGAGCCGAGGTGTCTGCCCCCACGCCACAGGTGACAGGGGTACCGTTACCAGAGCCATCGTCGTATCCCATTGACGCCTGGGCAGATGTGAGTACCCCTCGTGATAAGTATAGACCTAGGCTCACTCTTTACACTAGCCTGAGGTGCCACTCGGGACGGACTACAATGGTCCTGTGCCATTTTTCCCGTCGCCCGACGCAACTTTGCCATCCAACTCATCACCACCTTCCGCTTCTGTTGAGCTGTACTCTCCTTTCTGTACGTCAGCAGCCGGCATACCCCCTGATAATTTCCGCTGTAACGATTCCGCCTTTGGTCTTGATCTGACTCTCGAGGATCTGGAGCGAGCGCAGGCTCTCGAGGCTTATGCGATCGGTCTTTACAACCACGACTTGTTTTCCCCATTTTCGTTCCCGGAGTACTATTGAGCGGGGTATCGGGTGCGGGGACGAAAGCCTATCCATTGCATTACATTTTTCCACTTACACTACCGTGTTCTTTCCACTGCCTAGACCTGGCCCACTGGGGTTCGTATGTGTATGCCATCCCTTCACTTTGGGTCTTTATGACATCCTGTATCATATCTCCTATTACTATGTACCCCTCCACGACTTGTGTATACTAATACTTGCATCACTGAGCAACAGACGCCGGTATAATCTATCTAACAATCTATCTAAGACTCGCTGAGAAGACAAGGCTGGCGTTTCTCGCCCGCATCCAACCCCACCCCAGACCGAGCACCGTGTGGATTTATTGAACAGACCTGCTAAGCGATAAATAGCTGTGTAATGGTGACAGTGACAGGTTGGACGATAAATGGTCTGACTGTGTCTTTCATTTTCATTTGACTCCATGTGAGTGGGAATTTAAAATATCCAGGGAGTTGCGAGTTGGTCGGCGAAATGACCGGGGCGCTCGGTGTCGTTGAATGCCTCCGGCCCAAAACATTTTTTGTGATTCAATTTCTTTGGAGCGGACAGGGTGCCCTTCAACTAGATCCTCAGGCTGGGGCTGGTTGCGAGGTTTAATATAGCGCTGTGCATTGGGATTTATTCCCATGTACGCCCATGTATGTATCATATACGCATTGCCAATGATTTATGGTTGCGATTATTCAAGGCTGCTTTTGGACTTGTATGCCGTTCGGATCTTCTCCGACTCATTTCTGCGTTCTTCCACCTAGTAGACAATGCTGTAGCGGCTGATTGCACATGACATTTCACAACTTTGAATGTTTATATGAATGAACGAAAAATGAATTTCTAGAAGGGATATTTATTCACGAAAGCAGTCAAAATAATCAAAGTGGTTGTATTTTAAAGACAAATGTGTCGTTGTACACTATGGACACGTAGGGAGAGATGAAGAGGAAAGATGGTGTGTATTGATAAGATAAGCCCCGGTCCGGACGCCCCATATTTAGACTGACTTTGGGTTCACACGAGTGACAACTTCCCCCGCCGTCCGACGGGCTAATTTCAGCTTGAACCTTCGAAACTTAGTTACTAGAAAAACTCAAAGCTTCAAACTCAGACCTATTCGGTTAGAAGTACATAGGAAGAGGCAGAGCACCTGGTTCATTTCCAGTAAGCACGCACTTTCATCTCATGAATACTGAAGAGAGCCCTTTGCTGGGAGACCAGCTTCAGCCTGACACAGACAACCAGTGTAGCACTCTCCTCACCGAGGATGTTTACAATCGCTTCAGCCGTAAACAAAAGCGGGTGATCCTCGCCATCGTGTCCCTCACCGGGCTTGTTCCCAGTGTGTCTTGCATTTTAATTTGACTTTTTTCGTGATTAAATGGTTCCAGTGTTCGTCAGTGGGTGCTTTGTCCCGTCGATACCTCAAATCTCCAGGGACCTCGATTCAACACCCGCGGCTGTGAGGTATGTCATTCGAGCTATCAGGTTCGCACCGTAAAGCTGGGTCCCTAGTATAGCCATAAGCCTTGCCGTGTTCGCAAGTGCCCTCAGTGTCATGTTCTGGTCTGCGTACAGTTCGTTCTGTAGGTCGCCGGATGTCTTCTGTGCCCGACATCCTTGTCGGTTGACTTCGATCTTGATCAGATAGCCGACGGGCAATATACCTCTGTGGAATGCCCTTTACGATTCTCGGTAGCTTCGCTGTCGCGGCCTCTACTGACCTAGAAAGTCTGCTCTTTTGGCGATTCGTACAGACGTTCGGTTGCTCTGGCGGTTCTGCTCTCGGAGCCGCTGCCATCGGGGATATCTACAAAGTGGAGGAACGTGGAAGTGCCATGGGCACTTTCTATGGTGTGAGTCGGCCCGCTATCATGATTTGTCGTAGATGATATAGTGTCTATCATTTAGGCCACGTTATTTGGACTCGCGATTGCCCCGCCTATCGGAGGTAACTTGTCGCTCTAGTGTCTCTGACAGACGTTGATCCTCGTACGGCCATTCAGGTGCCTTGGCTCAGTACTGGTCCTGGCGTGGCTTTCAAGCTGCACTTGGCGTGTGGGGCATGATACAGATGTTGTTGCTCGCTTTCTTCTTTCCCGAAACTGTTCACCCGGGTTCGCGCGGTATCGACAAAGCCGGGGGTCCGAAGAAGCTGTTGGTTTGGGTTAACCCATTCCGTTGCCTAGCTTTCCTACGGAGCCCCAATATCATGGCAATCGTACGCCCATCTCATCTGGTAGATGTTGGTACTTACACCATGACCTAATTGGTCTTGTCAGACATTGGCGAATACCTTTGCACTCCTTTCGGACTATGGTGTGTCCTGTGGATAAATAAACAATTGACAGTTGCTTACTGATATCCCGGAACTGGCAGTACTATTGATACCCATTGCATATACCATCGTGCGTACGCAGAAGGCTTTACGTCTGTGTCTCCCGCTGACTTGTCCAAAGGGAGCTAAATATGGAATTGCAAGCGAAGGCCTGATCGGTGCCCTTTTCCTCCCAAACGGTTTTGGCAACTTTGGTACGTCCTCTCGTCTTACTGGACGTCTTATCCTATTTACGTGTACAGTCGGGGCCCCGATTGGTGGGCGTATTTCTGACGCGGTGGTGCGACGGGCAAAGGAAGAGCGCAAGGGCATATGGGTCCCAGAAGATCGTCTTCGTGCGGTGTGGGTCGGGGGGCTTGTGCTTATACCCGTCTCTGTCACGTTAGCTGGCTTCACGACGGAGTACGTTGACGGGATGATTGGACTTGTGATCAACCTCGTGTGCCTCTTCACCAACGGCGTCGGCGTAAGTCACTTCCCGGACATCTCTGACACTGACGCGAGTATCCATTAGGTGGATTTGGCACTCACGCCAATTGGGGCCTATACCGTCGATATCTTGCCGTCTCGGAGTGCCGAGGTCATTGCCGCTATCACGTAAGTCTCTGTCCCATCCAAGGGGCGTGCTCTTGATGATCGATGGTCGTCTGTGTCGTTTACGTATGTACGCCAGGGCTTTCCGATCACTGTTGCTCGCGCCCGTATCTGCGTTGTTTATACCCTCCGTCGAAACCATCGGTGTCGCCGCGACCAACAGCGTCTCGGGCATCTTGGCCCTGATTGGATATTTGTACGAGTCTCCTGGTCGTATCTGGGCGTGGGTTCTGACGAGCGACACAGCCTGATTTGGCTCACGATTCGATATGGCGAGCAGATGCGCGCATACGTCGACGTTGGATACCCCAATTTCGACGTACAAGCTTTGAACGACGACGATACCACGACACAAGATTGAATTTCGAGTGCCATGCCAGAGAAACGCACTTGGACCCTCGCGACGGACAGATCGCTCACAAAAATTTCACCGGTGGTTAACCCTTGGGACTCGGGGTGTACCCATGTTTTCGTAGATCACGATCAAAGATGAATAGAGCCGCATGCTTTGACTCCTCTTATGTTGGTCTATCTCCAAGGAGAGAATTACCTCGTCCACACGCCGTGGTTCTGAAGACGCAGACAAAGCGGAGCACCAGAACGAGTTCCGAAATGTTCCGAGGGGACCGAATGATTGGAAGCCGGCCCGTCCTTCGCGTGGACGGCTCGCGTAGTGGACTGGTCCGAAATTTTCAAGACGTTGTGTCCCGGGGGTATCCGATTCGTTCCCACCGTCGTGGATCGTACTCGTGGTATCATGATGGCTCCACTTGACCCCATGCGAAGCGACGGTGCGGGTCCATCATGATGTCGACTCAAGTCGTGAAGTTGCTCGACGCAAGAATCGTCGTCGTCGTCGTCCTGCTCTAGTGTGATTCGCGGTCTCGTGTAAATCCCCAGGACGAACTTGCATGACGAGAAAGAATGGCCGGCGGCGGTGTTGTCGTCGTGGTAGTACTACGGTCCGCTCCGACTGTGACTGTTTACGTGGACACTTCACCGTGACAGCCGGCGTTCTCCGAGTACTAGTGCAGCTTGGATTGATGGCGCCAATCATGCTGGAAAGGCGCAACATATACTGGTGTAGGTCCAACGAGTACATGTACACAGCACACCATCAAATGGAGCAGGACTAGCGGTTGCCTTTGATAACTTGCGCCTGCCGCATGCCCTTGGACACCGCCCGAATTGCTTAGCTAAGGATTTCATTTCACTGACTGGCCATGATTGATGGCGCTGCCAAGGGGGTCGAAGCTGCGTTGGCTCGGCAGGTAACAGGCCGTTTGCTAAACGTTCATGCTAAATCCGATTCAAGGCATGGCGAACATTACTGATCAGTTCCGCTCGCGCGTTCATACTGGGGTAGCGGTCACGGTGGACGGCGCCATTCAAGCCGCCAAACAGCAGCTCGGTGTGGAAACCAAGTACGTCGACGTGACGATCCAGGTGGGTTGGCAGTGCCGCTTTCTGAATTTCGTGCTCGATCTGAAGCGATGGCATGGGCAGTTCATCGGTGCGTCGAAGCTCCCCAAGATGGAGGTGATTGGGACGACAGACCCGTTCTTCCATGCCAGCCTGGATCACAGGTTATCGTACATGCATGTATCTCCTCGTTTTCGAGCAAGGGCTCTGCATCTGAAGGCTGCCTGAATTCAGATCGTCGGTTCAGTCCAATACGCTGACGCCGGTGTGGAATGAAGTTTGGCAGGTCAAGAAGGTGCCGACGACAGCCATGCTGTCTGTTGTCTTACGGGATAAAGATCACACGGCGCTCGTAGACCATTACATTGGAAGGTTTGAGACGACGATATACCCAGGGGCCAAGGAGGCAGAGATTCAAGCACCTATGCATATGCGTAACAGAGGAACGTTTTGGCTCAAGGTAACTGAGACATTGAATGTTCCTCTTGGGAGACTGATGAGTATCAACTTTCAAGATCGACTCTTCGCCATCTCACGACGACCCAGCGTTCCTTCCGTACTCGTTTGATGGGCCTGTCCATTACTCGCGCCACAGCTCACCAGTGGTGGGTGCACTGACAAAGCCGAGGCTGAGGGACACCCGCCTGTACTCGACTTGGAAGGTTTATATCAAGGGTGTCCCACGCATTTTTGGAGATCAAGTACAGCATTGGAACCGCGACTACAGGGCTGCCCAGACTATCTTTCAGGGACCTACGTCTATCGCGCTCCGCTCGGGGATCCAAGCTGGTCATCGCTTGCTCTACGCGAGATCTGTATCGAATGGATTTGGAGTTATCAAATCAACCGAGGATGTGTATACCCTCTTTCGCGGTGGCATAATGCGTCGCTCATCAATTGATGGGACGGTCTTGCACGCACACCGCATCAAGCCTGCCGTGTACACGTACATCATTTCCACAGACGACGACTCGCTGCGGTTTTCCGAAACGGGAGCGGCGTTCTTTGTCGATTTTGCGTCTAAACACGCGTTGCACAGCAACTGTGCGAAGGCGGTGCGGTACAGCGGCGAATTTCATCCGCGGCCGGTTGGCGGATGGGCACGTTTTTCGGACGCGATTCGGGATGACGACGTGGAATGGGAAATCGTGATCGACAACAATTCTGGGACGTACTCGCCTGATCCAACCCTGTTACCCAAGGTGAAGGAGATTATAGAGCTGAATTTTTCGGGCTTCAGGGTGGTTGCGCTGCGGCACGATGACCCGGAGTTGACAGCGAGCACGGAGGCGTGTAGGGCGTACGCGCTGAGCAAGCGTGGTGTTTCGGAACATGAGCTACAGCCTCATGTGACGGAGGGGGAAGAAACGCTGATGTGCCAGGCGTCGAAGAGGCGGGGAGCTGTAATACAGTAGTACTAGTAAATGGGATTACGACGGGGCAATCACCGCGCGTTTTCTCAGCCACCGAACAACACGAGGCCCCAACGTCCACTACATCGTCCAGAGCGGCCAAAAGTCGTTCTCTCTGCAAATTCGCCGTTTTCTTCTGTTCAACAGAGCAATGTGTATTCGCTGTTGATGTCCCATTACTGTACGTTTTTTTCCTCTTCACCGTCTTCTTCGCCAGCGCTCTCCAGATCTGAACATCACAGCTCATGTTCACCCTTTTTTCCAGGTCTTGAATATCGGTGGAACCAACGTATACCATGGAGTCTTTTTCTGCAGACGCCCTCTTGTCGTCGTCCCTGCATCCTGCTCGCAACAATGCTTGGTTGCCTGTCGTGTTGAGTCGGGCCCGACCCTCGCGCTCGTGGCACATGGCCAGCGATTCTTGCGATCCCCTCTTTATCGCACCGTGTCGAGAGACAGATTACCCTCATATCGACTTTGCCCACAACCACCATGGTGCCCCCACGCAATTGCTGTACGCTGATTCTCGCAAAGTATACCCATCGCCACCGTCGGGCTCTTCTACATCAAAATCCACTATTCCTTTGCCAGAAGAGGCCGGCGAATTTGCACCCCTGTATTACTCTACCCATCTCGCTGGCGTTCTCGACTCGCCACCGGTCATGCGCCGGGAGGACTTGGCTTTTCATAAGCCACTCACCCCGCCACCGACGATGCCCCATCCGACGCTTAATTTGCCCGATGCTGACGTCGATATTCACCAAGAGGTCGAGGACATTGAGGAGGAATGTGACACCGATGAGTCTTATCCCGGTCCATCAGGGTCCTCACCGCCACACTCTGTCCAACCTGACCTCCCCCTCTCCCCCCTCTCCCCGAGCTGGGATTCCCCGTGCGCGCAAGCGCTCTCGATAGCGTCGTCGCAGGATTTTTCAGAGTCAGAGCACTTGAATGCACTCTTTTCTCTTTGTGATGGCAGCGCGCCACCAGCACTGGATTATTGTCACCATTCACCTCTTTCACCACCCAAACCTTCTTCATTACTCGATGTCGATGTCGACGCGCCCTGCCCTCTGTTGGCTCCAATCGGTATACCCTGGGTTTCGAGTCAGCCCTCTAAATCGGATCCCGAATCACCATCTTCGTCCACCTTCAGTTCCTCGTTGACATCGTTGATCGATTGTGACGAACTTTCCCCACCCAGTTCACCCCTAATATCAAGACTAAATCTTCCCGATCTCGAGGATGATGGGCTCCCCGAGATCGTTCCCTCCTCTCCCAGTCGAAGATCCTGTTCTGGCCTACCCGATTCTGATATCGAGATGGGCGTTTCGACCAGTGATCCAGTGCTTGCGTTGCCCAGTCAACAATTACTGTCGCTTCCGGGAGCGGACACCGACGACGACCTAATACCCAGGATCCCCGCAACCGCATCGCGTGCCGTTCCTTTCACACCCAGTCAACCTCTCCTCTTTATCGACGATCCACGGGACGTACCATTACCGCGTTCTCCATCCCCCGAGGATTTTGATCTGTGTCTCTCACCAGAGGATATGACGGATCCCGAGCTGGCCAAGTTGTTCGACCTGCGGAAGAGGTCCATTGCTGCTGAGCGTGCCGCCAGGCGTTTGGAGGCGCTCACTGAGGATGTTGACCTGTTCACACGGGCCGAAGCTCGGAAGATACGCAAGCGGGAACGAGAGCGAAGCAAGGAAGTTGGGACCCTCCTTCGGCTCAAGTTGGGCGACGGGGTCCCGACGTGTCCCCAGGAGCAGAGCCCCGAGTGCGACCCACAAAACCATGCACGTCGGCGAGGCGTCATCGGCAGCGTGTCACAGCTTGTGGCACAGATGGTATTTCGCAGGAACGAGACTTCTCGGCCGCTTGCGAAGCGAAAAACGGCCAACACCGCTCGTGAATACGTCCGATCCGCATTGTCCGATGCTGTCACTGCGTATGAGTAGCGTGCGTCTACCTGCATTTTACCATGGCTCGCGGTATCTGCTGTGAGGTGTGTGCTTTTACCCTGGCCTACCCAAAAAGACTGGACTGAATCTCGATACTTTTGGCTGCTGTATATGCTATTCGGTTCGTTTTATTAATTACCCTTTAGACTTTAGGTTTTGAACGACATGATGTACGCTGATGACTGTATGTTTGAACTTTATGCTTTTTCTCTCCCCGCTCCACTTGTATTCCTGTAGCTTGTAGTGTTCACCGCTCCCATGGTGTTGGGTCATCCGACTCGTCTTCTTTCCCCCTTTGCACATTTTCCTCCTTGTTCCTTTCATCTTTTTCTGCTTCATCATCATCATCATCATCATCATTTTTTCTTTTTCATTTCAGACAGGTTTATGCTCGCATCTACGAGGAAAGAAAAAAAAAGCATATGGAATGGAAGTACGAACCGCAGGATCCACCCTTTTTTTGTACCAATCGTAACGGGAACCAAAGCTTCAATTATCTATGTATACGCTCTCCCCGTTTTTTTTTGTTTCTCGGCGTGTGTCGGCGTGTGTCGTGACTGACTGGGCGTTCTAGACGCCGGTATTGTGGAACCGAACTTATTGTTTCGTGGCTCTAGATCCGGCTGCAATGGACAGGAGCGGGTGGAACCAAAGCCGAAAGCATTTCTGAGTCAAGGGCATTTTTACTCAGGGTCGGTAGGATACGGGAACGATCGAT